>JAGFPH010004201.1:40124-52441 GCA_018207615.1 Philaenus spumarius
TACTCATTGAATAAACCATTCAATCAGTTTAAAAAATAACATGTCTAAAAATTTAATAATTTGTATTTTTAGTACACATTAATTTGTAAATTGATGTCCACAGTCAACATGTAATGTTTAGACTTTTGCCCATTGCATTGTAAAATGTTTTATCTACGACCATTGCAATAAACACCAATAACGCTATTACAAGTAACATCAGAAAGAGGTACATTACAAACCAAAAGCCAACCCGATTAGGTAATGATATCATTACCTAACAGGAGTCACTTTACATAATAGGCTCTAGACCAATGAGAGCTCGTCATTTGACGGAAGTAGAGTTGTAATAAAAATAACGCTATTCGTACATCAGCTGATTGTACCCATACGTTCCGGATGTTAGTGTGTTATTGTAACTAACCTCAAACGTGAGTTGACGCATTCCGCAAACATGAGTGATAGTGATGAATTTTGTTTAACTCCAGAGGAAATTAATACAAAAGCAAATTCGGCTCTGAACAATTTGTTGCCAGAAAAATCTAAATTTCGTTATGAAAAGGTTTATAACCAGTTTATGGAGTGGAAAACTAGAAATGGTGTTAGTTCGTTTTCCGAGAATGTTTTCATTGCGTATTTTGAGGAATTGGCCCAAGATAAGAAACCTAGTTCGCTTTGGTCTATTTATTCAACGATTAAATCTACAATCAACATCAAACATCAAATAGCCTGTATATTTTTGGTCGTAGATAAAGTAGTGTACGCAACGATTGTATTCAGCCTTTAAGCCACTCGTGAGATATTTAGAACACTCGCTTCGCTCGTGTTCCAACTTACATCTCACTCGTGGCTTAAAGGCCTTCATAATACAATCGTTGCGTAAACTACTATAACAATAACAAAGCACTTACTGAATCACAAGTCATACCATATTCTGGTATTTTAAAAATTAACAAAATATCAACCTTTTATGAAAACAAACAAATTAATAATTAATAAAACTGAAAATCCATTAAAGAACAAAAAATATAGTCTATCATAAAGTGTTTGTAATTAATGTATCCATTATATTCTATTTCTGTAGATGGATTCATATTTTAACTATAAAAAACTTGAATATATAATTATATATAACATAATATACTGTAGTAAATTTTAAAGAGAATTCCAAGAAGATAGAATAATGTCCTCCATTTTAAAAATATTTCTGTTCGCCGTGGTAGTGGTGTTTAGAAAAAATGATTCGGTCGAGACATATTCTAGAACCCTTTTTAAAAGTGTACCACAATTTGTCCATTTATTTATTCATAAAACTACTTTCTTTATTTCAGATTAGCCCTTGCGATGTGGTACTGTACATGAAAGCAAATGACAACACGCTCATTGCAAGATTGTTAAACAGAGCCAAAACCTCAGGAAGATCCGACGACAACGAAGAGACTATTGCAAAGCGTCTTAAGACCTTCCACGATCACAATGATCCTATTATAAAAGCTTACACCAGCAAAGTTGTAGAGGTATATTATCAAAAAAATATCACATAAAGCTGCTGGTTGTTTTTACAAATTTAGGTTATATCAGCTGTTAATGCATTGGCAGCCATTTTACTTCAGATGCTATAGTAAAAGCCATATGGTATCAGCTTTTAATTTACTGTTAATAATCAAATCTGTATTATTATTGCTGACTTATGAGCTGCATTTCAGGAAAGAAGCAAATATAAACGCCAATGTTTGAACTGAAACTTATTTAGTATTAATCAAGATTGTTCGTGATCTTTATATAATTATTTTTTACTTCCAAAATTTGATACCCGCTTTAGTGGTGTCCACTTTAGATTAAACTTATTAACATATTGGAACAATTAATTATTTATTGCTCCCCTACAAAAATTTAAATAAACGGTACCAGGAACTGCCTCATACTTTCTGACAAACATATTTAAATTATTAAACAGATTCACTGTGACTTCATAAATTGTGGGAGGGGTAGGAGAGGTGATATTAAAGTAGGATATTAACTAATAAATATTATTATTATTAGCTACATAGCCGCGTTTACATATTTGGGACGTGCCGCATTTAAAGGCGCTAGCCGCACGTTAAGGGTTAATGCTTGGCAGGAGTGAAAAACTATTTCCGAGTTGACTGCAGCTCTCCAAGTGGCAGGGATGTACACTACTAGTATTGAGTTTGTATATGTTTCAATCTTCCGCTAGAAAATATAGGGCATCAGCTTCATAAAGGTGAAAACTAGGTTACAGGCAAAACCCTGATTGTAAACGTACTGAAATGCGCATTCGTGACAATGTATGTGAGTATGTGTTATTAAACACCTTTTCTCTCACACATTCAAAATTAACGGATATATTATTTTTCAAGTATTTCTCTGCGAGCAGCAAGTTAATGTGATAACCAACAGAGTGCGGGCAAAGACTCAAGTAGGAAGACAAATTCGGCGTTGAGATGCTTCCACAATAAAGCAAATGTTTTCATCATAAATATCCAAATTTACTAAAATTACTTTTATTCTAAAGGTAATTAAACTTCGAGTGTGATGAGCGTTTTACATTTTTGATATTTGTATTATTGAATAAGAAATCAATTCGCAAACTTTGATTTTGGGTTAAGTCAAAGAACAACTTTAGTTAAAAACTAATTTAAAAAACTAAATGATATCCACATTCGGACTAACCTTTAAAATGACACATTTATAATAATTTTCTGATCATTATTACTCCAGTAATCTTGTTATGAATTTAACATTTCTCTTATGGGAGTTGAAGTTCAAGATGATGGCTGGGTCTGCCTAGCGTTAAATTCTAATACTGTATCATTAATACAATAATAAGGTTGTATTTTGGTTTTATCCTTAAATCAAAAATATTACAATAATGTGTTTTATTCTTTGATTGGTTTTGTTTGTCTTATTTTCTTTCAATATTGGTCGTTAAGTACATGCAAAATTGAGCAAAATAGATGGAAATATGTATGTGTTTACAAAAATGTAGGATTGACTTTATTTTGGCACTAGAAATCAAGATTCTATGAGTCACCATTTAAAAAAGTTGTTCTAAATGTTTGTGTAGGATAGGGTGACCAAATCATGAACTGGGAAAAACGGGACACACCCAAGAGAGGTCTGAGGGGATACCTTCCAGGTAAAGGGGGGTCCATTCATGTCCCTGAAGTTAGCCCGCAATTTTTCGCAAATCAAAAAATGAAAGTTGTGCTATCCTTTGTGCTGCGTGTGCTAAAAACTAGTTTTGAAAAAATGTCGGATTTATGAGCAGAAAACAAATTTTGCAAAAAAAGTTTTGTAAAAACTGGGCTACATTGTCATTGCGTCCCTATCTAATATAGCTCCACTCTTTCACTCTTTGGAATACTCCTCCATAAACTTACATTGATGTTTGGGCATAATTAGTGTCAACATGAGATGATAATATAAAATTAAAGAATAAAGTTCAACACCAAAAACAAACACACATCACTCTGACTCTGCCAGGCCGGCATGGACAATTTACCACTCACTCTCACTATCGTCTGTACAGTGTCGGAAGAGTGGAAAAGAGGGCACACAACTAGGGGGTAGGCCTACACTAACACAGAGTCTAGCCTAGCAGAAGCTACTATCGCACATGGCATAGCATAATGTCTTGAAATTATATTATAAATGAGGAAGTTTCAGTGATTTGAAAATGTTTAGTTTTAGTGTCCAATGTAAATACGGAACATTTAGGCGTCCCGAGAGACTTTTTCGGGACACTGGTTACGATCGTGAAAAAACCGGACAATCCCGTTTTTACAGGACGCTTGGTCACCCTAGTGAAGAGTTATTTTGTAAACCAACTTTCTTTATAGCCCAGTCAATAAAGGCCAAAAATTGCCATTTGTCGCAACTAATTAGAGGAAAGCTGAATTTTTTATATGTGATAGACCTTCATGAGACATGTATTTTCTCAAAAGTCCCTGCCTCTCCCCCTTGTGCTTCCCCCTCCACTCCCCCTTGAAGCGTACAAATGCAGAGTTTCACTAGATTGCTTACAAGTTGGTTAATACTTATCGTAGCGAATTAATTTTTTGTATATTTGTTCCTTAATACATACTAAACATATTTTGTTCTTATAAGTTTTTCGTTAAAGTTAATATTAAGGGAGCTATTAAACAACAAACACCAAAAATATATTTTCTCAAATCATATAAATTTACTTTATTAACTATATTTTTTAAATTATTTAAAATACACAAAAATGGTACAAATAAAACTTGTAGTATGTATCTTTAGCTTTAATATGGTGTTGATAGTTACTTGTTTAAATTTATGGCTTGCTCTTGGGACGTCATCAAAGATAGCGCTTGCACGCTGCTCCAGTGGTCCGACGCAGGTTTTATAACCGCTTCTCATGGATGTTGCAATATTATTTTAGTAAATGTGTGTTAATAAAGAATAGTTAATAAAGTAAATTTATATGCTTTGAGAAACCATTTTTTTTTTGTGTGTTTGTTGTTTAATAGCTCCCTTAATATTAACTTTAACGAAAAATTTATAAGAACAAAATATGTGTAGTATGTATTAAGGAACAAATATACAAAAAATTAATTCGCTACGATGAGTATTGACAAACTTGTAAGCAATCAAGTGAAACTCTGCATTTGTACGCTTCAAGGAGGGGTGGAGGGGGAAGCACAAAGGGGAGAGGCGGGGCCTTTTGAGAAAATACATGTCTCATAAGGGTCTATCACATATAAAAAATTCAGCTTTCCCCTAATTTTTTGCGACAAAAAACTTTTATTGACTGGGCTATTAACTAGATCAAATGAGGTATCACTTTTCATGTTTCTTAATGCTGAATTAAGTGCCACCATTCGCATTTGATCACTTACAAAATTTGTTATAAGAATAAAAAGTTGAAAAAACTTAATGACTAACTGAACTGAGTGTGTGTAGCTGCACTTGTTTTTTGTCTAGGTTCTTCAGTTGTGTCAGTTATACCATCATGTGTTGAATATAAAAAAAAAACAGTATGGGCGATGAGGAGGGTCAGCTGTGATTCTTTAATAGTCAAACAACTTTCTTGATGAACTAAAATGAATAGTTCACTAAAGTAAAAGAATGACAGCACATATACAAAATCCGCAGGAATTCCCAATTGTTCCAATTTTTTTATTCATTGTTAAGTTCATTAAATTATTAACTTGGTACAGCAAGAGGGATCCACTATAACAAGATCTGATTTTTGTTGCTATAAGTTTGGATGCCTATAAGTTTGTTGCTATTTCAAAGCTTTTTACTTTCTCACTATACTATAGTATAGAGAAAGTATAGTGATCGCAAAAAAAATCGATGTTGAGATTTTTGTGGAAATATCCGTTTTGGGACCCCTGAGTCCAAAAAAGTGGTTTTTACAAAATGTCTGTCTGTATGTATGTCTGAATGTATGTATGTATGTCTGTATGTATACAAAGCTAGAGCGAAAACTATTTGATCGATTTTAAACAAATTTGCACCAGACATGTCAAGTAGGCCTGTATAGATGCACGATAAACGGTTTTGAAAAACAACCTCCATTTTGGCAAAAAACCCCAAAAAATCAGTTATTATTTTTTTATAAAAAAACGGATCTAACGATTTTGATAAAATTTTGATTATTTGTAGCCTACCATATGCAAAAAACACATCTTTCTAAAAATTCTCGTTTAGCTAATAATAGTAATAACTGATTTTTGGCATAAAGGGGGTTGTTTTTCAAAAATTTTCAAAACCTTTTTTCGTGCATCTATACAGGCCTAATTGACGTGTTTGGTGCAAATTCGTTCGAAATCGATCGAATAGTTTCATCTCTAGCTAATAATAATAATATTTATTAGTTAATCTCCTAGTTTAAAATCACCTCTCCTACCCCTCCTACAATAATGAAGTCACTGTGAATCTGTTTAATAATTTAAATATGTTTGTGAGAAAGTATGTGCCAGTTTCTAGTACCGTTTATTTCTTTCTCTAATTCAACCTAACTTGGGTCAACTTAAGCACTTAATAATGTACATACTTAATCAAAAATGATTTTATTAATTTGAATTGTACTTTTGTATTATACAGATTGATTCGGAAAGAGATCCTGAGGTAATTTTCAAAGATGTTGTCGCTGCGATCGATTCAAAGAAAAAATCATAATACGTCCCATTGAAGACGGGTCTACGAGCACAAATCTACAACTGCCGATTATAATTGTTCAATATACATGTCACTTCTTAAATTTCACAAACACCTTATAGTTATTTTAATAATATACACACATATGTACACTTAATACAGCTTTATAATAATATACTTTGTAGCATCAATTGTGCCTTCTTATTTTGCTATACACAAAATGAAAATAATTACAATAAAGCGTGAATTTTAAAATACATTTATAGTTTGTAAATATATCTTTTTATTATAACTTTACTCATCGTTTAGTAATTAATAACAAATACAATAAATAATTCATTTGTTTTCCTGCATTTACTTGTATGTTTGTAAATATTATTCTATTAATGTAAATAGATTTGTTATTAGATTTGTTTAGGCACTCAATAATTGTTATTTATTTATATAGTAAACCAAACCATAATATTTATGTAAACAATACCGTTTAATTTAAAGCAAATTTTAAAATTAAAAACGAGAGCAATGTTATTGAAGATTTTTTTAACCCAAATAAAGTCTTAGACTTATATCAAAGCCCACTAAAGAATACCGTTGCGAGGCGGCCAATAGGATGGGCGCGCAGCGTTGCCATATCTACTAGCCTCGAACACTCCTGGTATTTACCGCTCGAGGCTTGATCGCACAGTTTAAAGAATTATAAATGCGTTGAGTCAGCCGCAGTCAGTTAGAAGTGTGGGAAGAACATGACAACGTCGTACTACGGCGATTGGAGCGTTCAAGGTCTCGGTGTACACAAGCCCGTCCCTCAACGGTATTCTTTAGTGGGCTTTTTAATGTAGACAGTTTAAACTCTTTTGTTAGACAATGAAGTGTAGATAAAACTTATAGAAGAAAATAACTTACTGAGCACAATGAGGAAGAGAAAAGTGTCTAAGAAGCTACAAGGAACCTAAGAACACATATAAAACCTAAGCCTTAACCTCCCTTAAAACTTGTTGCGTTATACAGTGAAACCTGGATAATACGAACTGACAGGGATCGAAGGCGGTTCAAATTTCCAAAACATTTGGATTTCCAAACATCATAGGTATGTAAATGTAGCTAATAACACTTATTTCTTAGTTTATAGTTTCCTGGGTAGGCCGTTACACAGATATAGGTCATTCGGCTTTGGCTGCAGTTTTTAGAGTTTCCTCCCCTTTGGACCATTTCTCCAGCTGCCTAACCATTCTCTCCTATATGCCATCTCGACTGTTCGGAGTAAATGTTCACGGTCGTCGCATCTTTCATTTCCCCTTATCCCAATGTGGCCTGGAATCCATTGGATGACAATTCGTTTGGAAAAGCTGTGTGGCACTTTTTTAAATTTCTTGCACCTGTATAAAGTTTGGGGCTGGTTTGTACCTTGTTATAGCCCAAATTACTTACTATTGGAGTCGCTCAGGATGCAAATGTTTTCTGCATCGAGTTCTCTACAATACTGAAGGGCCAGGTGTATAAACACTGGAGGTTTCCACAGGCAAGGAGGAACCGGATTCACTGGTGGGACTGTTTGAGGTAGAAATGGTATAAACTTCCTTTCAATTTTTGTGATTTGATACCTAAATGATTGATTGTTGGATTCCAATGTTGCACCCAGCTGTCAGATGGTTGTAGATGGTGTAGGGAAACATTCTTTAGGTGTTTTGAACAGAGTTTCCTTTCAATATACATTGCTGGAAGGATGACACTCACTTCGACCTGCATTGCATTTATGGGTGTGGTTCTAGGACTAATAACACAAATATACCAATAAAATTGTATTCAATGGAAAATGTTTGTTTTTCTTATTTTCTTTCAAAAATTGTTCAATGTATTCTAGTTTAATTTTATATTAATTTCTAATTTAATTTTCTGTTATTAGTATTATTTTTTGTTTATTTTACTATTATACTAGGGGAGACCCCTGCGTGCTCCGCACACCAACCCCCGATGGAACTTTCCAAAAACATAATATATGTTATGTTTTATCTATATATATAAAATTCAATGTATGTACGTTTGTCAGTATGTTTGTCCTTTATGCATTACCAAACCGTCCATCCGATTGCTTTGAAATTTTGCATAGTAACACAGGTTAACCCTGGGAAGGTTTTAGGCCATTTACCTAAGTCCTAGGACATTAGGGCTACGCCCCAGTGGCCCTCAAAGTTTCAATGTTAATCTTATGGAAGGTCAATCTTAAGGAAGAAGAAAAAATATTTCTTTTGATTTTAACAGGGGCACAAAAAACAGCTGTTCGTATGAAAAACTTAAAACAGCTGATTTTGATCAACAGCTGATTTTGATCAACAACT
The DNA here is from genome assembly GCA_018207615.1 of Philaenus spumarius. NCBI lineage: Eukaryota > Metazoa > Arthropoda > Insecta > Hemiptera > Aphrophoridae > Philaenus > Philaenus spumarius. Next base: position 48,593 of record JAGFPH010004201.1, read on the forward strand.
GATTTGGATCAAAAAATGAATATAATTTTAGGTTAGGTAAATCAAGCAATGAGCAGAATCCCATTATAATATACATTGGCCCTCAGGGATACGAATTACAGGCTTTCAAAGTTTCAAATTAAGCAATAGCAAAGCATTGCCGGGTCAGCTAGTTTATAATAAAAGTGTAGGATTAATAATAACCTCAAAACTAAGATGGTAAATAATGTTAAATGTTCAAATCAAATTATTTCGTATATTTTATAACAACAGTTATAATAAAGGTTAAAAGAACCAGTAAGGCTCAGGTCAAAAACCTAACCAAAAAGTTACTCACTATCAATTACCGTGTATTATCAATAAATAGGACTACTATATATATATATATATATATATGTCTTATTTATTTTTAATTAGGATGTAACATAGTTTTTTCTTATTATTTAAATTCCTTAACGCAAGTTTTTATTGGTTTGTGTGTGTTGAAACATGTGTTGGTTCAGTTTAGGCCTAACTTAAAATATTATTTTGTACTAAAAGCTGGATATCCGAATCAATTGTTTTATCTGTTATTTTATTCAATTGGTTGCTACGGTAATGAATGTAAATACATTCAAGAAGTTGTTTCAACAGCCTAGGCCTAACCTAAAATTATGTTTAATTTACTATTTATAAACATCATTATTTACATCCACGAAAGCAGCTGGATTAGTTTTTTTCTTATTATAAACAGTTTGTTTTGTAAAGGCGGGTTGACACGGTACGAGTAAGCTCGGACCGAGCTAGCTATTTGTACTCGGTCAGAGTACATTCAAGCCTGTAAACTCGGAACGGTGTTGACACGCACAACAACACTCGGATTGAATTTTGTTAGTGGTAATGGCGAGAAATGTAGTAAAACAGTAATTGATTGATTATTTGTTCGTAAATTATGTCTGATTTTGTGCGTAAAGGATTGTTATGAGTTGCCGATATGCTAATTGAGGAAGTAGGGGATCCAAAGTATTGGCGTAGAGTTCCTGAACGAACAGGACTTCCTCAGCTTCATACAATTCAACAAAATAAACTGTTTCCCTATCGGACAGCCTTTTAATGCTTTTCTTGTTTTTTACCACTTTAAGCTCCTCTGTAGCCATCTTGAGAATATAAGACACTCGTATCCGAGAAAGTAGAGTAGTATCCGACTTCACTCGGCCAGAGTTCGTCACTTCAGAGATACTCGGACGCATTGTTGACATGGTACGAGTAGCGTCCGAGTGATCCGAGCGCAACATCCGAGCTAGCTCGGTCCGAGCTTACTCGTACCGTGTCAACCCGCCTTAAAGAAATGGTTTTTAAATTATTATTATTATTACTATAAACATCATTATTTACATCCACGAAAGCAGCTGGATTAGTTTGTTTCTTATTATAAACAGCTGTTTTGTACAGAAATGTTTTTTTAAATTCTTTCCATGTTAATCTTGTGGGTAAGACCCGACCTTTGAGATTAGCTCACGCCATTAAGAATAAGAATTTTTGACATCTAAAACCTTATTGCAAAACTTCGAAATGAGACGAATTTTTGACAACTCAAACATTAAATTTGGTCCAGAAATAAGGGAGGAGTTGTGTTCACAAAATGTAGGGAGGATTTTTAATGTATGTATTATAATGTAATTAATTATGTAAATAGGGTTAGGTGGTAGAGAGGACTAGACAGACCTAACCTAGCCCCACAAGATGAAAGGCAATTCTATTCCATCACAGTTGTGGCTGTACGTTGATTATGAATCAGTCAGTCAGGACGTTTTCTTTTATATCTAGGCCTACATTGGCTGAAGACCCAGAAACTTTGTTTAGCTTACAACACATATTTTGCAATGTTTTGTTTGTGATAGTTTCTATTGGTGTATAATAACAATGAAATACATCTGTGACACATGTCAGCCAATTTGACAAGCATTTCCTCTTTTGCAATAATCACTTAAATTTAGCATCCGGCTTTAATTGATTAAAATGAATGAAATTCCCATTAAAAATCAACATGATTCTGAGTTGTTCGGATTGTCCTTTTATAAATGTGAATAAACTATTATTTTGCACTTTACTTTTAATTCACAACAGCCACAGTGAAGAATTGCTAAGATGTAGTATAGTAAAACAAAGAGAACGCTTGGCTTTGCACTATCATCTGACAGAACCTTGCCGAACTTCTACATTTGATGTTCTAGCCTCGAAGCGAGCCTCTACTTTGGAAGAATGTTTTAACTTCACAAGACGATATCATGGTATGGCTTTGAGTTTTATGGATATAGGTAAGTTGTTTTTTCTTAAAGCCTATTTACTCTGAAGAATCTCTAAAGGTATTTTAGGAAATTGTATGTCAATAAAATCACACGTTGTTTCCTTTCACAGCCATTTAATAAATCACATTATTGTTTCTGTCGCAATAAATATTTTGGTAATTTACATGAAATATTTTTTAACATACTGAAACATGTCTATAAAACACAAAACTGCTAGTAGAACTTAAAACAAGAAAAATTAAACGTTTGTAAAATGAAGAAAATGACATTTAGGCAACCATTAGGTGAAGCCAGATTTGTATTTATCATTTATCATAAACAGGATCATATTGTATACATTAAAATAAATGAAAAATTTTCAGTAAGTTTTTTCTAATTCGGCTTATTTTAGTCGCAATATGCTATTTTGTCTTTTACAAAAACTCACTGTTATTTCAGAAATAGATAGATATTGAATTCAAATTTGGTATAAGCATTTTGTATGTTCTGATTTATAAGTGTACCAAACACCAAGAATTTATGTTTATAATTTTGAAAATAGCGGCCATCACAAAATATCTTGGAAACCTCTAAGTTTACAAAAAATGTATAAGAGGCAAAATATTTTATTTTTTTAACGACAAACAAAATGGTCTTCTTGTCGTTTCTGTATGTCAAAGGATAAGTGAGTATTTCAAATCACTATCTAATGTAGAGGCTTATTAAGTACATTTTGAACAGGAAATTATAATATTAGCCATATAAAAGCAAATAATATCGCAAAATGCGATTGGGGAAATTTTTGGTAAAAAAAAAGTTTGTTCTGGGGAAATTTAGTGTGCTAAAACATTTTCTGCGCCCCTGATGGCTAGCTTGGATTTTCACTAAAACGTAACAAAATTTATTAAGTAATTTGTATTTTATAAATCAGTTATATAACTGAACTGGTAACTGTCTACATTGTATGTGACTCAATCTTTGGACCACTGACTGGTGATAAAGGAAACAACTGATTTTTTGTTGAGAAAGCAGGCAGGCGAGAACCTTTCAGGGATACATATCATTTAGTTAAGGGATTAAATAAAGTAATGCAGTAACCTACCATCCTGCCTGGCCATCTTACCGACCACCTTCCATCCTACAGGCAAAGGGTTTATATAGATACATTTAATTTATAATTTAACCTAGTCTACACTTTTTTTATGAGAAAAAGTTATTAAATGTCATTGCCAGAATTTTTAATTTCATTATTTAATAATAAAAAAACTACATTAATTTTTGTTCAATTCATTGTCCTAATCCGCTTGCTCCGTTGGCAATGAGAGCACCCCCCCCCCCCCCCCCCCCCCCCCAGTGCGAAGGCCCTGGAACAGAGTAATTCACTGCTGAGTATTGCTAGTGTCTAAAATATAAAGACTAAGCTACAAACAATTGATTAATAATTTTCTGTCAATTAGGAAACAAAAAAAACTTTTCACAAGATACTTGCTTGGTATTTCAATGCCCGGAATTTAATGATGATGCAGTCTCATCAAAACCTTTGTCTGAATATAATTATTACACTGCATATCCACACAATACAGGTAAGTCGATTATTTTCTAC
>JAGFPH010004201.1:57606-68280 GCA_018207615.1 Philaenus spumarius
GTAGTATGTACCAATCGTGAGCTAAATCTGCACGAATTTTATACAAGTTTGATTTCTGTACTAATTTTAGGTTTTATCTACACCACAAAATTCAATATTATTTGTAGAATAATGTATTCATTGCTAATGACAAACAAACAACATGTAGTATTTATTTGGTTTTTGTATCAAAGAAATTATTATTAATTTTGTTAAATTTATGGATTATATTATATATTCTTTAAGTCCGAGATAGGCTACATTGGTCGAGTACAATCGGCAAGGTGACTCGGGCGAGTACTCGGCCCAGTTTGTACTCGCTTCATTTTATAAATGTTCGTTCACATGCAGTATAGAAAATTATGACAGTAGGTAAAATACTGTATGCAGCAGATAAAATGTCACACGATAATAGTACGGTAAGCTTTTAAGAAATGCTTAAAAAGAGCGTACAGCTTATTATTAGCTGAAATAACAGTTCAATTCGAATGGCACAAAAAACACATTTCTTTATTCGCACTTTCCACTCGACTGAACACAAGGCGATTCTGGGTTACACAGGGTGAGTAAGGTGGCAGTATAAAACCGTTGGTGGAAGGCGAGTGGGAGAGCAGCTGTCTGTTTGCTGAAATTACTCGACTCGCTCACCAACTGGGTCTAGGAACCAATTCGCCATCCTGTCTACATTGGTCAAGTTCTAATTCGGCCATTAACTCGCCCTTCTACTCGACCAATGTAACCCAGGTTTTGGACTTGTTTACATTGGTCACGTAGAAGGTCAAGTTAATGGCCAAGTTAGAACTTGACCAATGCATACAGAACGGCGAGTCGATCCCTAGACCCAGTTAGCAGGCGAGTCAAGTGGTTTCAGCAGACAGACAGCTGCTCGCACAATCGCCTTCCCCCACCACCAACAGTTTTATACTGCCACCTTACTCGCCCTGTGTAACCGTTCAATCGAGTGGAGAGTGCGAATAAAGAAATGTGTTTTGGGGCCATTTCGTCATGGCTACTGTCATACTTTCCTGTACTGCATGTGAACGAATACTGTATTTCTGAAATGCAGCGAGTACAAACTGGGGCCGTGTCAGCTTGCCCTTCTACTCGACCAATGTAACCCAGCCCTTTAGTCTGAATACTTAGTTCAAGAACAATAGTTCATAAACGGGCAGAAGTGAATCTTACATTACTGTATTTTTTAATAAGAAGAAAATCCAAACAAGCTACTAATTTCTCTAAACTCTAAACACAGTAATTTCATTTCTAGAAGCCACTCTTCTCTTGTTACCAATAACTTTATTCCGATAATCTGAATGCACACAGAATTAATTTTGCCGCCAAAATATTCCAATTGCACCTAACAAGAAAATAAATAACTTAACCTCAAAAATGTAAAAAAATGAGTGGATGAATGGAGTTCTTACATTGCGAGGTATTCTTGATGGTTTATTGTTTACACCTTTTTTTTATGAAAATTGACATGGTATATTTTATTCACAATCAATTGCGTCATTGTTCATTTTAACTGATTACAATATGGATTTTAAAACTAAACTGAAGGCAGAGGAATATGAAGCACAGTATTTTGGTTTTACTTCTACTGATGTTACAGACGGAGGTAAATAAATTGTTTAGTAAACATATTATTGTTAGCTTTACATTTAACTTTCCCCAATTCACTTTAAATTCAAATAAAAAATGTTATTTGCTGATATAGCCTATTTATTGTATTCAATCTGAGAAAGGCTAATAATCAGGCCTATATCATGGCCATACTTCAAAAAAAATCTTATAATTCTTATATAAAAAAGGTAGCCTCAGGATTTTTTGTAAGGTATACATTAAACAAATATTTATATAATGCTACATATATACATTAAATATGATAGGCTACATTTATAGTTTTAACCATTTTTTAATAATATAATATAGGGCCTAGCCTATTTAGCCTAATATTAATGACTGTGTTTCATTTATAATTTCAACAAATAATATCAGCTGTTATATATATAGGTTTTACATGCTTAGTAATACAATCAATATTATACTAAGCTCCAATGATTTAGAGCATTTTTCTGCACTTAGGTTGGTCCTCTGCTGCAATATGGTGAGGAGTAGGATACTGGAATTTTGTTAGCTAACAACTCAAAAAAGATTTAAATGATTTCAACTTAAATTTTTGTATTTACAAATTTGTTTTAAAACATATTTTTTACCTATGTAATCATCGTTTTAAAATTGTAGTTTTCTGAAAAGCTACGCGAGAAAACATAAAGAAATTAGGCCTACTCAACTTTGTCACTTATCTATGGCTGAATATCACTCAACTGTTTTGAAATTAATATAAAGATAATGGATTCGTCAAGAATTGAACTTTCTAAAACAGCCTTCCAATTAGACGTCACTCTTATAGTTCCAAAAATATAGAGTTTTCTGTAAATCCATGTAATTGGACAGTTTTCAACCAATGAAAAACCACATTTTGCATTCGAGATACTGTTACAATTCGTTACATGTGTATAGGTAGATATGTTTATATTGATTTGTAGGAAAAACTTTGATCTTTCGTTTCATGTAAACTAAACCACATTTACTGTAAAGTATACAGTTAAATTCTTTGATTTAATCTCTACACTTTGTTATAATATTTAATTTTATGGCAAAGCATAGATTCTTAAATTACTATTTAAACTAGGCCTAGTTTTGTTAGCAGCCTTGTACTAGGAACATAAAAACTGGTGTTTTCAAAGTAAGAAATTTGAAATTGGTATATATTTTTATACAGTTCTATTTAAAACTAAATTTCAAAACTAAATTTCAAAACTTTTGTACATTTTAAAAAAATCCAAAAATTTTTTACTACTTCTTATGTAGGCCTAAAGTAGAACTTTTTCCTTTCGTTACTGAATATTTTTTGTTTCTTGAGCTTCTAACTTTGTAAATTTTAAATCATTCAATTTTTTACTGGCATATATGAATTCTTTGAACCTTTCTCTACTAAAAAGCTATGGAACACTTTCGGATTGGTTTATAATTGGCAAATTTTTGAAAATATGCTTACACACGCACCGAAATGGCTTGGCATCGCAAAAAAATTGGCATGATCAGTTGTAGGGTTAGTTAGGGATAAGATAAGAAATTTAGTTTTCTTTTTAATATCTAACAGTTTGTAGCACACTTGTATAAGGTGATTAATTTAAATCCTATTCCTGTGAAGTTGTATTTTATATGTAGGTTTTTACAGGCATAATAATTATAGTTTTTTCATTTCTCAAAAGAAATTATACTACTCTTATAGTTTAGGGATCATTTGGTTGCAACAAATAACATGCATGGATCGAGTCTGCACAACATGTTCTTAAACTCTTTTGCCCCACTGTAAGCGATGTGAAGCAGTCCAAAATCCGGATACGTGTAAGGTCGAGGTGTAAACTCGCAAAGCCTTTGTCAATATATGTGTGTATATATATATATATATATATATATGTTTCGTTTAGAAGTTGTAAATGGTATTATCTATGTTTATCTCAAGATTCGCAAGAGACGAAACTAGCTCTTAATAGGTTCAGGTTGTCTGCAACCCTGTTGGTTGAACCGGAGAAATGCAAGTTTACAAAAATCATATTAATAACATCATACCCGTCTTCCTACCAACAAGCAATAATCATCATATATTTGTACCATAGGCCTACATTTTCCGTACCAAAACTTGGATATAATTAGGTCTTATTGATTTTTAGCAATAATATAATTCAAATAGGCCTACATAAAAGTAATTCTCATTTATTATAATAAAATAATAGTGCAGACATTACATGTAAACAAAAACAATATTTTTAATTTGGAATGGTGGTTTATTTTTTTAATTTCAGTACAAGAATTACTCGAGGATGAAATCACATCAGCAGCTAATGCAATGAAAACCTGCATCATTAAACACTGTAAAAATGATCAAGATTTAGACAAAGTTAATCAAACTACAAATGGTATGATCAATGACTATAAAAATATAATTGCAAAGGAGACAAATGTAATGAAGGTAAGCAAAACCTGCCAAGTCATGCACTTTTATTTGATTCTGTTACAGGTAATAAGGCAGATAAAATATTTAAAATCGTGTACAGTAGGAAGTCGTTTGGTTCAAAAATTATTTTTAAAAGCAAAAATAAATTTTAAATTTTTTACATATCTTCTGGTCGCCTTTTGCCGCAAAAACCTGTAAAAAACATATATGTTCAATATTTTTAAACAAGATATAAGACTGGTACGACTACAGTCCTTTATCACGTATACTTTTCTCCAAGTATGTTAAAATATGTGAAATATGTATAAATTATATTTATATGATACTAGTAAATCCCAGTGAAAAATTACAGGCGAATTAATTAGATACACATCAGAAATACATCATTTATATAAAATACTAATTTTATTAAACAACGCACTTTATCTAGACCTACCTGTCTATGCAGATGGGGATTTTTAACTCGGTAAATGTGTACAATTATAAGGACTATAAAACTGTAGTAATATTTGTTAAGATTTTGTGTTTATGTATATTATTATATATATTTAAAGAAAGATAAAAATATTATTTTTTATTGCTTGTTATTTCATATTGATAGATCAAATGATTTAGAAGTTATTAATATTATAGGCTATATTATTGATTGAAGTTGTAAACATAACCCCAAAGTATAATATACGCTAGGTTTTCTATGCGAGGACATTTTTAATGAATGGACACCCCAGATGATAAAATTTTATGCGAGCTCTCTTCAAAATATTTTACCGGATCTCAAGAATTTGGAGCGACGGGGTAAGACAACACAATCGAAATGTTCTCAATGTGATTTTGGCCCTTGCACTGCCAAACACATTTTGGTTAGTTGTAAAAAAGCCCTGGATGAGGGAAGATTCACCTACAGACATGATAAAGTACTTGGTGTGGTAAGAGAAGCCCTAAGCCTGGGTATAGCTGTAGCAAAAAAAGACATCAATCCCATATTAAGTTTATGGAAAGAAGGATATCGCGCAAAGACCACGAGTGCGAAACCGACAACTCCCTCTTCCAAAAAATCGGCTGACTGGAAGATTTTGACAGACGATGGCAATCAGCATTATAAATTCCCTGAAGTGATAGCTGTATCAGAAAGGTGTCCAGACATCACTGCCTACTCTACCAGCGCAAAACAGCTCGTCATGATTGAACTCACTGTACCCTGGGAAACTAATATACCTCAGCAGCATTTAAAGAAGAAGAACAAATACTATGAGTTAGAAGCAGCTGCAAGAATGAAAGGTTTTTGCCCTCAGTTGTTTGTAGTAGAAGTTGGTGCCCGTGGACTACCATCTAAAAGTGTGTACAACTTTCTGAAAACTATAGGACTTGGAAGGAAGAAATTAAGGGGTTTTTGCATCGAATGTCACATGTAGCTTTAAGCACATCATATCTTCTTTGGATCAGAATAAATGAAGAATGGACAGTTGGTGAGGTAAACATTGTGGCCACATAAAGACGTCTTAACCCTCCTTGCCCGGTCGTCAGTCCGAGGCCAATCAAAGTCCTAGAAAAGTAAGACTCCTGATCATTCTTGTGGGCCTGCCATGAAGACAGCAACACCACATAAAAGCCATGCTCTTCTCATCATTATATAGAAACTTGTGCCCTAAATCACTTCCTATGTTAGGATACATATTTTTATAGACACCCTATGCAGTACTTAAAAATACAGTAGACTATCTTGTTTTCTGCAACAAGTCCGTTAGCCCCCCGATGAAACCGGATAATCGGTACGTTTGTTTTCAGTCCCTATATCCTTACTTAAACACACTAAAACAGTTTTACTGTTAACAGATTTTAAAACCATGTACTGTACTCCTAAAATAATCTAAGGGGTGTTTCTTAGTAGATGTCGAAGTTTTAAGGCTTTGTAGTATTTATTTGTAGTTTAATTTACAATTATAAATAATACATCAAATCAAAGAGCAATACAAACAGTTTTGTTGATACACGTGTGTGCATGTACTATTTCCTCTGTCTTCCATTAGAAAGCGCTAGTAGCAAAGGTGGTGACTAGTGAACAGAAAGCTTTTTGTGTTTTACAGTTTGCAAGAACTGAATCTTTAGTTACAGTGCGTTCCGTATTAAGTTCAAAATGTAATCATCCAAGTGATAAGATGGTATTATCAGTTTTAAGACTCCGGCTATCTTTGCAATGGGACGACCAAAAGTGACTGAAGTACAAGTAAGAGAGTCTTTCACGCTTAGTCCCAAGAAATCAGTTAGGAAGGCTAGTCGTGAATTAGCAATTCCAATGACGTCTGTGTGGAGAGTTTTAAGGAGATGCTTACAACTATGTCCTTATTGTTTGCAGTTGTTACAAGCTCTAAGGCGGGTTACACACTGAAGTGGCGTGGCATGCAGCTTGCTGCAAGTGGCAAGTAGCTGCTCGCCACGCGAAAATCAACCAGTGCTTTTAAACGGCATCCTACACACTGAAGTAGCAGTGGCGTGGAGCATCTTATGTGCATCGCGCTGCGCCACGCATCTGCCACTCGAACACCGATCGGTCGGTGTTTGGCGATGCATGCCACACGCATCTTGACCCAGCTCATGCGCAGATACCACTCTCTGGCCTTCGTCGGTGTTTAATTCAGGTCTGATTTGTGTTCTACAGGTTCTAAATTGAACAAATTTAGAAATATTTATCCGAGTGCAATAAAATTTGAACCACATATAGAAAACATATTTATAATAATAATATAAATAAATCAGATTGTTACAACAAATTTTAATACTTCTACTGATTAGGCCTATAAAAATTACTTTCCAATATCTTTATTCGGTGAAAAATTGTTTGTCATGTCTTCAGTAAAAATTGAATAACTTTAAAAATATTTAACCGATTTTAATAAAATTTGAACCACATATAGAAAACATACCTACAATAACAATTTTAAAAAATCAGATCGTTACAATACATTTTAATTCCTTTACTAATTAGGCCTACTTATAAAAGCTACTTTCCGATATCTTTATTATTTTCCATTATTCTTCCAATAAGGGTGAACCTAGTATTGTCGCGGAATGCCTACTCTTCTTTTACGCCTTCGTCTTACAATGACAGCTAGCAAAAGGAACAACTTGTCTTCACTCGTTGACATTTTTGAACATACTGATTATAGTCAGATTTAAATGTAAGGCCACGTGGCGCCATTCCAGTGTGTAAACTCCTTGCATCTTACTCGCAGATGCACTGGCGCGACGCATGCAGCGTGCATCGGCGTGGCAGCCACGCTACTTCGGTGTGTAACCCGCCTAAAGCCTACAGACTATGGTTTATGTGCCAACTTTGCCAACGATATGTTGGTGCATGACGATGAAGGTTTTCTTGATTGTGTAGACTTCAGTGATGAATGGACATTTCACCTAAATGGACATAACGTGCACATCTGGGAGTCAGCAAATTCTCACGAGATGATAATGTTGCAATGAGACTCCCCTAAATTGAATGTTTTTTGTGCCATATCCCGCCGGAAAGTTTACGGGCCTTTCTTTTTTGCTGAAGTTACTGGTGTTTCTTATGCGCTACTACTATGGCTCTTTCCATAATTGGAAAAAGCTGAATCTCAGAACTTTATTTGGCCACAAAGTTCTGCCGCCTTGCTGGTATAACTCAGTACACGATTGGTTAAACGACGGAGCCTACCGCCGGATGACAGGACTTTTGCAGAGTTTCACCCGATCGCCATGCGATTTTTACCTTTGTTCATAAAGGATCATGTTTATGTGCCTCTGTTACCAGCTGTCCCATCCGACTTCCCAAGGAACAGGATTGAAGCAGTTGTTGTTGTAACAATTACTCCACACACACTGAATATTTCGGCCACTCAGCTGAACCGCTGACGTGTGTTGAGCAAATTTCCAAAATTAAGTTTATAGGCCTATGTTTTAGGGTTTCAACCAACAAATTGGGAAATAGGTCTATTCACGACGGTGCTGGATTCCTGCAAAATTGTTCGCACGCCATTCCGCATATTGGGAATATCTTCAATACACAATGCATTGGCGTGCTTCGCACGCCATTCCGGATGTTGGGAATATCTTAAACACACAAAGCATTGCGTGCTTCGCACGCCAACCCCCGTATTGGGAGTATCTTCAATACACAATGCATTGCGTGCTTCGCACGCCAACCCTTCGGTAAAATCCACCACATGGCTTTGAACCGGGTACTTTTATGGTATATTACGTTTTGTTCGATTTTGGGGGGAACCAAGCGAGCTATAAGGTCGTGTAAAGAAACAAAAATGTGCAGAATAACATCCTACATTTATATTTGTAGAAAAACTTCTAAAAAAATTTAATTCTCGTAGGAAAAATCTCAAAAAATAGTTACTTTCGGTCAAAAAACGTACTTCCGGTTGTTGGATTTTTTGGCTAACGAACTCGTCTGAGCGACTTAGACAACCAACATGTGTACCAAATTTGAACCAAATCGGACTTAAAATGCGGCCGCTAGAGTGCGAACACATATATACATATATATAAATGAATTTTAACCCTCCCAGTGGCATGGTTAAAGCTAAAATTGAAAAGCCTGTTTTTAGCGTTTTGCAAGCATATTTTTAAAAATTCGCCAAAAATAGTAAATGAACCCCAATCCAAAAGTTTTCACTAAAAATTAGTTTATTTTGAAATTGTAAAAGTTATTAGCTCAAGAAACAAAAAATGTTCAGTAACGAAAGGAAAAAGTTCAACTTTAGGCCTACATAATAAGTAGTAAACATTTTTTGTATTTTTTTCGTAAGCGTAAAAAAGTTTCGTAATTTAGTTCTAAATATAACTGTATAAAAACATTTATCAATTTCAAATTTTTTATTTTGAAAAAAACAGTTTTTATGTTCCAAGTACACGACTGGTAACAAACCTAGGCCTAGATTGTAACGTCATTTACTAATATATGCTTTGCCCAAAAATGAAATATTATTATAACAAAGTGTAGAGGATAAATCAAAGAAAATAACGGTATACTCGTCTTTCCTTAGTTCACAAAAGTGTTTGAGTTATATTTATTTGAATAACAAAATGATATCAATCTAATGAAAAGCCGCTACCCTACACGCTGCATATAGGTCCCCATTTGTATAACGTGAGAACCCACGCGCTTGACTTTCTCACTAGAACTGACATTTCACCTGTCGACTAGACAGACAAAAAACCGGTTATTTCTGGATTACTTACCACCGTTTCAAACCTCAGACTTTGCTCTACAAAATCGTGTAAAGAAATCTGTCAAAACATAAGGCACTGCCTTCCCAATATTGATTGACAAATGGCCTGTTTATTGGTTGAGAGACTGTCCAATCACAAGGGTTTACAGTAATTCTTGAAATAAATACTAGTTTGTTAGTGACATATGATTGGAAGGCACCAACAGAAAGATAAAATCTTGACGAATCCAATGGTATTGTTATAATTGCCAAAGAAACATTATTGTAGATGGTCTTAAACGTTGAAGAAGTGGGAAATAACAGTACAATTGTATGCAATTCGCGCACGGAAAGAGCTGTAGACTGATTTGCATATTTTAAACGATGATTATGTATGTAAATATACGTTGTAACATTTTGTCCCAAATGTATTGTAAAATAAACTAAGAAAGTATAAGGATCCTGGTATAAAAACAAGTAAATAGATAGATAGCCTATTTAACCTAAAAAACTCGATCTACATTAAATTATTTTGAAACAAGTAAATTCATTTCAGAACTTTTAATTTAATAAGGAAATAACGATAAACACTTTTAATATTAATATAACACTTTAACTTACCTTAATACAATACAAACCTAACCAAACATTGGAAATTAAATGAAGCATAGCCTACCAATATATTTGAAATACTTATATCTTAGAATACTATTAGCAAATAAATTTAATCATGTAAAGTAAGTTATAATAGATGTTAAAATTAAGAAACAATGTACAATTTATTAAAATCAGTGTTATAAAGTGTGAATAGATATTGAAACGTATAAAATAGGTTATATGACAAAGATTGGAATTTGGAATACTGCGCATGTCTGAAACATGAATTTGTACATATTGGTAAGACAGCTGTTCATAAGTATACGTTCTAAAAGTGATATATTTTTTTGAAAAAACAGATAATTACGTATTTTGGACAATTTAAAGACAATTAAACATTAAATATTTTTATGAAGACGAAGTATCAATATTTCCGACAAATATAACATAATATAAAGGAAAACTTTGAAATAATATATTGTATGTGAAAGGACCACAACCACTTTACAGACAATCTACTACAAGCAATTGTTATTCAGACTTGCAGGGGCATTGGTAAAAATGGAGAAGCGGGATGGTTAAAAAAAATTATGCATTAGAAGCTATCCTAGTCTGATACAGTCCAGACGTATTTTAGTTAATATTACAGTTAATAATAATTGATAGTGAAAGTCTTTTAAGAAACTAAACTTGATTAACATAGAAGAAAGCTTAAATAATATTACTCAGAAAGAAAGCATCAAATATATAAGAAACATTTACTGAGCTTTAAAAAAAAAAAAACTAACTACAGAAGTGAACTTTGCCATAAGGTAATATCCGACCAAATCTTATAATTCTGAACTTAGACAGTGACTTCAATATTCTAAATTCAACCAAATT
>JAGFPH010004201.1:68380-85773 GCA_018207615.1 Philaenus spumarius
TCCTGTTTATAGACTACATAGATTTCTTATTTAAACCGTACAACAAATATCGTTTCAAGTTTAATGATATACATTTTGTTTTAAATACTTTGTCTAATAAACAGCTACTTTGTAAAAGTGTGATTAACTTGATTTCATTCATAGCTTCTTATGTTCAGGTCCAAACTAGCTTTTTTGAATTTGGAGTTGAAATGTACAAGCTTATAACATTATTATATATACTGAGTAGCTAGTACAGTAATTTATGAAGTATAGTGTGTTTAAAAATGAATATCATGGTTTTAAGCCTTTGCAGTGTTTATTACATTTAACTTAAAATGAAAGAGCAACTCAAACAGTTTTCCCTACAAGTGTTCAATATGAGCACCATCGGCACACATCGAGCCGATAGCCGAACCTTGTTCAGTATGTCTAGAGTATTCGTTGCAAACTGCTTCAATCCTGTTTCAAGTCGGGTAGGTCGGCTGCTGATGGAGGCACATGATCCTTTATGAACCCCTAAAAGTAAAAATCACATGGTGTCAGATAGGGTGAACGTGGAGACCGTGTGAAACAAGCTCGGTCACCCGGCCCCTTGCGGCCAATCGAGGGGTCGGCTACAATGTTGTTAAACCAATCATATACTGAGTTATACCAGTGAGGCGGTGCCAAATAATCATCTTGCTGCCAAATGACAAAGTTCTGTGGTTCAGCTTCATCCAATTGAGGAAAGAGCCATACATAGTTGTAGTGCATAAGATAAGAAATACCAGTTATTACAGTTCAGCAAAAAAGAAAGACTCATAAACTTTCCGCCGGGATATGGTACAAAAAAGTTCAATTTAATCGAGTCTCGTTCAAACTGTACAATCTCATGGGGATTTGCTGACCCTCAGGTGCGCTTATTATGAGTGTTTACATGCCCACTTAGATGAAATGTCGATTCATCACTGAAGACGACATGATCCAGAAAATCTTCATACTGTTTGCAAACCGTAGTCTGTAGGCTTTAGAACTTGTAACAACCGCAAACGATAAGTAGATAGTTGTGAGCGTCACCTTAAAACTCTCCACTGAGATATCACTGGAATTACTAATTCACGACTAGCCTTCCGAAATGATTTCTTGGGGCTACGCATGAAAGTCTCTCACTCGTTCTTCACTCACTCTTCCCTTTGCAAAGACACCGGTGTCTTCAAACTGATGTTATCACCTATGGATGTTATTATCATTTTGAGGATAACATTTAAAATTAATGCGGAAAACATGTTGCACTGTAACTACAGATTCAGTCCTTGCAAACTGAAACACAAAAAGCTTTCTGTTTACTAATCGCAATCTTTGCTATTGTGTGACTGTACCTTCTGCTCGATTCCTACTTTTGAACGTACATTTTTTTGACAGTTACTTGTCGTTCAGTAAAACTGATGAGTAAACATAAAATTCAAGTTGGTTTGTTTTCGTTCTTTTCCAAAATGAGCAAAACTGAAGAAAACCAGCAAAGTATAGACTGCTAACATGTTTGTAGCTAAAATTGCCTTATTTAGTGCTTTGTTAAATTTATATTAATCTTCATTTGTAAAGTCAAACCTTACATTTTCTATACTATAATCCTGGCTATGCCACTGCATCCCATTATGTACAGCGAGTTATAATTGGCAACATTGGTAAGCTACTAGTGGAGTTGCAGCCTTGTAGATGAGGGGTCAGCATTCCTGACTCAAACGCAAGATCCATATTTCAAATCTGGGTAAAGACCATGAATTTTGATGCTTATTACCTTAAATCCACAAAAAAGGGAGAGCTGATTTTTTAACGATTATTTTGGTGTCCGACAGGGGTGCAGAAAATTGTTACAGTCACAGTGGAGGTATTGTAAAAAAACAAACTATTTTATATACATTTTAACGACCCAGTAATGGTAATGTGTGTGACTAATAGTGAGTGTTAAGACATTCTCCAAGCTTCCACCAGTTAATACTGATTACTGTATACATAATACATAAAAATTTAAACATGGCAGTAATAAACAACCGCCTAGTTCACTTGCTACTCATAAATTGATGGGATCAAAGCAAGAGGTATGAGTTAGGTAACCTGGCTACGATATAACTCCACCCCTATCTACGCCATGAAAATAAAAACAAACCAATAAGGCACCACATCATATATTTTACTGATAAAGTCAGATTTCAATAAGTAATTCATGTTGGAAAATAAAAAAATAATACCTATGTATTAAGAAGGCCTTCCTTTGTATAATATGGTTTAATGTGATTTAGTTGCTTTCGCTTAAATAATATGAATTGCATGAAGTAAACAAAATTTGCATACCGGTACTATAATAATTATTAACGAATATCTCTTGTGGTCAAAAATCAACCAATTTTGATTTAAAGTAACGAAATTCAACTTGTTTTTCAGCTTTTTAATTTATTAAAAGTATTCAAATTCTCAATTTAATTACCACGTATCTTAACAATATTACTTTAATTTACTATCAGGGATGACCAAAGTAAAAAGCCTAAACAAAACTTCTACACACCAACAAATCAGACCTAAAACACATCAACAATAACATAATTTAAATCATCTGTTGACAGTTGAGTAAAGTAAATAACTTATTTGTTTGAAACGCAATTAGGTTATCAGCTGTTTAGAACCAATTACTTTCTATTAATTTAGTTGCAGCGTACTGATGCAATTTTAAAACTCGGAATGTAACCAAAATAAAAGCGTAAATAACATATTTAGCTTCACAGTGACTTAGAACTTGAAATTATCTTTTAAATAAAAAAAGAATCATCAAAATTATTTAAGTATTAACTTAAGGAAATGAATTAATAAAAAGCAGGATTTTTTAAAAATATATAGATACCTAGAGAAAGTATTAGAAACCAGTTTTTTGTTGCTAGTCAAGAATTAGGAAACCGCCATTCACAACCGGCACAAAAATATCGTATCAGCGGTATGATAGTTTGTACGGCGAAGATTGTAATGCCCTTTTCCTTATGGAGAAATTCTTTGGCTCTCACAAAATAATTTGTTTTGCCTCGGATACTCCGGCCAATGGCTGGGTTTTGTTCCAGGGGTCAAGGATGGAGGGGGAGGAGATGGCTCAGTGAGGCCTAATCCTATAGACGTGCTCTTAACCCTCCCAGTGCTAATCATATCACTTTAAAGTGCTGGGCCATTTTTGAGCATCTTGCACGGTTAGTTTAACAATTATTTTTTATATAAAAGAATGTATTTAAATAGCATGTATTACATATAAAATTGTTCATAACAACATGTTCTACAAAATAAAACACTTAATCACTTGGTGTTAAAAAATTACGTTCTTAGAGTGTTTGAGTAAAAATTTTTTTTTTAATTTATAGGCACATAGATAGTCTTGAAAATGTTGTAATGTAAATTCCAAAATATACAAATTGTTCTATATACAGGCAAGCCTCGTTAATCCGCACGCACGGCACTCCGAACGCCGCGCTACTCCGAACGGCCTTCAGTTAGATTCCCACGCCACAACAACGGAAACGTAAACAAAGTAAAGGATGTAGCTGAGATGAGTCACTAGTCTGGTCATTCCACTGTTAGTACAATATGTTCCGTCGTTGTGTACAGTTGCGAGTGCGTTAGTGCAGTTACATTGTGAACTGATTTTCTTTGTTTTTCATGATGGCAACAAAACGAAAACATGTGACTCTAACTTTAGAAGACAAGTGCAAGATTATCAAACGACTGGACAACGGAGAAAGTTTAGGAAAACTAGCTTCAGAGTATGGTGTTGGAAAATCGACAGTGTTTGACATTAAAACTAAGAGGGATAATATCATATCTCACTGTTCTCGTACGGAATGCGGTCCGGGAAAGCGACAAACTTTGAGAACTGCTGAAAATGTGGATGTTGAACAAGCACTTTACACATGGATAGTTCAGCAAAGAGCCAAAAACAACTTGCTAACCGGTGACATTATCACAGAAAAAGCTAGATTTTTCTACAGAGAAATGATGGATAATGATAACTTTCGTGCAAGTAACGGTTGGGTGAGCAATTTTAAAAAACGGTTTGGAATCAGAGTACTGAGTTTAACTGGAGAAAAAGTTTCGAGTGATAAAAGTGCATTTGACAATTTTAAAGAGGAATTCCAAAAAGAAATCACAGAAAAGGGACTTAACCGAGAACAGGTTTATAATGTAGACGAGTCGGGGGCTTTACTGGAAGTCACTTCCCAGAAAAACTCTTGCAATTGCAGGAGAAAAGGAGGCTCCCGGGCGGAAAATCAACAAAGAGCGGATAACGTTTTTCCCTTGTTCTAATGCTGCAGGAACTCACAAGTTGCGCATGGCAGTTTAAAAGCAAAAACCCAAGGCCATTTAAAAACTTTGTTTTACCAGTGAAGTATTTTAACCAAAAGAGTGCGTGGATGAATCGGCGAATTTTTCTTGATTGGTTTCATAACGAATTTGTATCTTCTGTGAGAAACCACCTTAAATCCATCAATCTTCCCCAAAAGGCAATCTTACTTTTGGACAATTGCCTTGGCCATCCCGCTGCAGAAGAACTCGTAAGTGATGACAAGAACATTTACGCGATTTACTTACCCCCGAATGTAACGGCACTCGGTCAGCCAATGGACCAGCATGTGATCGCAGGAATCAAAATGCGGTACAAAAGAAGCCTGCTCTGTAGTGTAGTGTCTTCAGATGAATCTCTAGAAACTGTCATAAAACGCTTGACAATTAAAGATGCAGTGATAAATCTAGTGAAAGCTTGGGATGAGACTTCTTAAGGGAACATTGTAAGCTCTTGGACTAAACTTTGGCCTCTTCCCCAAAGACCGGCAACCGAAAGTTCATCAGATGCTTCCATGGTGCAAGACATTGTTCATGTTCTCCAAACAGTTCACAAGACGACCTTATTATGTAAGAAGATGTTACTGAGTGGCTGTGTGAAGAGGAGGCAGGGCTAGGCAATGAACACTTATCTGATGCTGAAATCATCCAACGTGTTCAAGAAGAAGCAGAGAGTGGCGATGAAGACGCAAACAATAGGGAAGAAGAACCAACCCAACGTGTCAAACATGCAGAGGCGATGCAATCTTTCAACACCTGTTCGGCGTGGGCAGATGAAAACAACATTCCAGTGCATCAGATCCTCACCCTTCGTCAACTGCGTGATGACGCGTTTCGTAAGTCGATCAAAAAAGCAGGACAGAAAACGATTAAAGACTTTTTTAAATTACTTTTATTAGGGGTGAATACTGTACATAAAATAAATACAATTAGGTTATGTACTGTTCTTAGGCTTTTTACTCTATTTTTTGAAAAATACATTTTAACAGTACAGTAGAATTGTAAATTTAAAAAAAAATGTTTCATGATACGTTTTTATCGTAAATTTATTTGGAGAAATGGTTTTAACATTCAGTACACAGTTTATTGTGTGACACGTATTGTAAAACTTTATTATGTACTGTACTTTAGTTTTTAAATTTATTGTACTGTAATAAAATTTGTTTTAGATTATTTCTGGCATTTTTTTTGCATTTCCTCAGTAATCCGAACTTTTTGATAGTCCGAACGCCTCGAGCAAACAAATATTCGGATTAACGAGTTTTGCCTGTATATTTGAAATTGAAATTGCTCTAATTTCTGCATAAGAAATGTATCACAAAAAACTAGTTTTAATCTAAAACATTTACTAAAAATTTCAAAAATAACACATATGGTAATTTTTGAGAAAAATGTATTATACAGTACATGAATAAGTATTTGTATACTATTTCATAAATAAACCATGTTGGGTCACTAATATGAGTCCACAAATGCTAAATGTTTAATATAATAAGATATGTACAGAAAAAAAATGTTTATGGACCGACTAAACAACCTTAGTCAGTTGCGTAGTTTTTACACAAACCACAGCTTACAATATTGTCATCTGTTACTTTTTTTTGTTCCAAAGATAACAAACTCGCACTGCCTACTAGATAGAGAATTCAATTTACTTTCATTCTATGTGATGGGCAAGTTTATCCGATAACTATTAGCGATAAACTATTTTACGAACTATCGCACTGTGCGACGCTAGCACTTTGAAATGGTCAAAACAGGTCGCACAGTGCAATAGTAGCACTTGAAGGGTTAAGATATTAGGACCAAATTAATCACAGACATGGAAGGGGGGGGGGGGGGCAGGATGGTAAGGACGTTGACGTTATCAATTTGCTTGCCACGCCTATATCCTATGCTGACTAAAAGGCTTTTGTATGTGAGTTCACCGCACATACGCCCTATACCAACGAACTGAAGTTGTATGTGGCTTCGCACCACACATACGCCCTAAAATCCCAAAGAAAGTTTTGTATGTGGGTTTTCATCACACATACACCCTATACCAACGAACTGAAGTTTATGTGAGTTCGCACCACACATACACCTTATAATCCCAAAGAAAGTTTCGTATTGGAACGGCCAATCGACCGATCCAATTGGGGTTAATTAATTACATTAATTAAAATAAAGTCAAAGTCAATATAACAAAGGATTAAAGCCAAAGGGTGTCAGAAAAGCCCAAAATTAAGATAAAAAAGTAGTTTCCAATGTGAAAATAGTATTTAGTAATAGTTTTTGAAGAATTAACTAAAATTGTGTTAGTTAAATAAGTGCAGACGATGACGTATGCATTAGCGACAAGACCAAACAAAAACCTTGCAGGATCTGACAGGAATTGACTTGTCCAGTCTTGTCTAAATTTGGTAGAAATGAATTAGCATTGAAAGATAGGGGTTTATAATTTTATAAAAAAAAGTTGTTATTATTAGATTTATGTTAAAAGGAGAGTTAAATAAGCAAGGAGTAATAAAAATAATTTTGTTATGATAATTTGTTAAAAAGTTATAGACAAAAATGTAAGCGTAAACAAATCGATTTTGCAGAATTTGAATAAAATCCAAAAACGAAGTAGAGTCATTTGTAGAGTTAAAAAGGGTTAAGAAAATAAAGTAATAAAAAATATAAAGTTATAAAGTTTTATAGCTTAAAAATAAAGTGTAAAGTCATTCTTGGGCATAAAAAGGCTAATAACTCATAAAGTTCAAATGTAATTAAATCATAAAAAATAGCATTTAATAGAGTCAATAATAGGGCATAATCAAGCCGAAGTTCAATATAAATAAATAAATAGTTTTGTAAAGATAAAATAAATTAATAAAAATTTTTATTAATTCAAAATAAATACAAGGGAGATTAATAAAAGGGAAATATTGATAAAATAGGATATATATATGTGTAATAAATTGTAATGCCATGTGAGATATGAAAAGAGCTTTAAAGGGGGGGAATGAGACGCCGAAAACCAAACGAAGCCAATTAGAGTAACAACAAGCTGAATAACTAGACAACCAAACAAGCTATCAAAAATCCAACACCAGATTTACGCGTTTCAAGACCAACCGAAGAGGATACAAGCAAGAAAAAATGGAAAATTTCAAATTTACAGGAAATAAATTTCAAAATTTAAGCAAAACTAACGAAGTCTATAACTCAAGAACGAAGAGGAGTAGAAACACCATTCGAATTCCAGGGAAACCAGAAAACGTCAACCAATCCATAGAAGTCAACAAAATCAAAATCCGACCACGCAAAAAGAAGTTATAGAGTTTGGGTGAAATCAATGCAAAAATTGTCAATCGACAAGTTCATACAGGCACACAAGGCCCAGGCTGCGAGGGGAAGTGACGTCACCGGATCCACTACGAAGAGCAAAACATTGAAATTCAATAAATGAAGATAATAATTAAATTAGGCCTAATCGATGGGAAATAAAGGCACTAAAATTCATCAAATAAATCAGGAAATATATTAAGACCAAAAAATATATTTCTAAAGCAAGAAACCAGGATTTCTTGTTACATAGAGGAAGATGCTGGTTTGACAAGTAAAAAGTCGACGATAGAAGCCTGCATCCCCTTTAACATCAGTTTAGCACGGAACGCCGACGAGGAGACATCTGACCAAGCTCCGAGGGTACTTAGAGAAAGTCAAAGGGCGATCAGTTCTCGGGGTGCGTTACGTTTCTAGCTCCGGCCTAAAGCTAAGTCGGGTCGTGATAATTTCGGGAGAAGAATATCCATATAAACGGCCTATCTTGCCAAAAGATACTACAATCAACTGGGAGAGGACAACTTTAATTAAGTCTAGGAGAAGACAACTGTAAGCCGAAGAAACCATTCTGGGGACCAAGGAGAACAACTTTAAATCGCTGGAAATCGACAGAAGGAATTACGCGTCGAACTTCTTGTGTTCTGTAAGTGGCAAACGATCATTGTTACTTATAATTTTAAATAAATCCCTTTTTTACAAAATAATAAATAAATTAAAATAAACTAAATAAATAAATTCAAATAGATTCTGGGGAAATTGAATAAAGTAAACTCGTTTAGTAAATTTCATTACTCACAATGGCAAATCGTCGTATGTAAATAATATAATCATTAATATACAAATTTTAATTAATAAATTAATTAATCACTTTGCTACTTTTCAATATATGTAATTATAAGTTAAAGATTAATAAAATAAAATTCATTGTGTTTTTGAAAATAATAATTTGTTGTTTCAAAGTTAATGGATTTATGTTAATTAATAAATCGTTTTTGAGTTTTCAGTAGAAAATTTTTGAATATATAATTTACAAATCCAATCAAATTAATCCTAAAACCATTCAGTGCTCTAGTGTAATTAAGTCAGCAGGTGAGTTATTCACGGATCACTACAAATTTAACTCCAAAGGGAACGATCCCGAAAAAGAGTCTAGAATTGAGCTAGTGTACTACACAAAAGACAAAAAAGGTCTAACTAATTTAAATTTAAAAAACTTAAGAATAGGAAACAAAAAGTTTTCCTTTTCTTGCCCTCGCCAAACCTCTCAAATTGTTCTAACGGGGTAGGTAGTACAACGGAACAACGTCAAATAAGGCCTGAAAACACTTGGGTGTTATTTGATGAGGGAAAGTGTTAAAGTTAACAACAAAAGGTTGTGTTTATTGAAGAAATTAAGAGGGTAGGGAGGTTTGCGCGTGGCAAGTGGCTCCCGAACGTGGGGCGAAAACCCTGCGATCCCGAAAAAGAGAGGTTTGCGCGTGGCAGTATGTAGACTTTCACCAAACATACACCCTATACCAACGAAATGAAGTTGAATGCGAGTTCGCACCACACATTCATCCTATGCTGACGAACTGAAGTTGTATGTGAGTTCGCACCACACATACACCCCATAACAACGAACTGAAGTTGTATGCGAGTTCGCACCTCACATACACCCTAGAATCCCAAAAAAAGTTTTGTATGTGGGCTTTCACCACACATACACCCTTACCAACGAATTGAAGTTGTATGTGAGTTCGCACCACACATACACCCTATGCTGACGAACTGAAGTTGTATGTGAGTTCGCACCACACATACACCTCATAACAACGAATTGAAGTTGAATGCGAGTTCGCACCACACATTCACCCTATGCTGACGAACTGAAGTTGTATGTGAGTTCGCACCACACATACACCCCATAACAACGAACTGAAGTTGTATGCGAGTTCGCACCTCACATACACCCTAAAATCCCAAAGAAAGTTTTGTATGTGGGCTTTCACCACACATACACCCTTACCAACGAATTGAAGTTGTACGTGAGTTCGCACCACACATACACCCTATAATACCAAAGACAGTTTCGTTCAAACTCAGTAGGCCTAATATACGCAGCCTAACCACTCAACATATATTGGCAACGAAATCATTTTAAATATTACTAACCAGGCGACGCTTTTATTTGTATAGGTTATAAAAATGTCGTAGGCCTACTATACTTAGGTTGCTCATAGGCGGCTTCGCAACTGCCTACAAACTCCATTGAAACACAACTCTTAAATTCTGGAACCCTTTAGGCAACGAATCTGTTAAACTAATTAGGCCTAGTATACGCAGGCTTCTCTAAATATTCCGATACATAAGCCCCGGATGCTATTCACCACCGCTTAAAATGCCTTAACTATAAGATTTACAAACTCTATTGCAAAAGCGTTCAGCGTGGTTAAATCTAACCCTTACGCACTTCACGATAACCCTGCAGGTTACTACACAAGCCTATACTCGAATCCGTGTCTGACACTTACCTCTACTTACCGTGATGAGCCGGTTTTCACCAGGCGAGCATCAACCGTTACTCTATTCAAGTTGCTGGTTTGCACCGAGCGAGCGAACTGTCTTCTCTGCCTTAGAGCTCCGTCTTATATAGCGGTCCACTCCCACTCTCGGTGGGCCGGCCTACCTTCTCCGCATTGCCCCCCTCCCTACCGACAATGCAGGCGTTCGATATGTTTCCTGCTTCTTATTACATTCATCTTTTGCTATGTAATTTAAATCACAGACAAATTTTTTCCTTCTAATTTTGGGACATTACAAGATTAAATAGGAACCTTGCCCGACTTGCAGCAGAAAACAGACAACACAGTTTGTGTATATCAGGTTATGTGTATATAACGTAAACAAACCGATTACGCTGACCTTTGTCCATTTGATTGTTTATTCATTTCATATCTATTTTTCCCAAAATAGTTATTTTTTCTTTATTTTTTTTTGTCGATTCTCCCCCCGGCCAAAATTTGCCCAGTTCAGTGTCAAATCCCCCCCTCCCCCAAAGCTCGTTGAGCGTTCGGACATATTCTGCACCCCTTGTATAAAAATTTCCACAAAAAACACGTTTAATTCTTGACAGTACTTGATCCCATCCCTTAGCTGATCAATTAGTGGAAAATTAAAGGACTTTTTGCCTACAAACTTTACTCTTCTTCTATAGCCAATAGACTTAAAACTATGTACATCCAGATATTGTTTTGTTTCTGTTGGTGATGGATTTCTATGTCCAACAGTTTGTCAACGTTACTAAAGGTGAACATATGTTTCCTTATCATTCGTTATCAAATTTGTTTGTTAAAATTAATGAGGTGACAGGTCTTCATTAAAGACAAAAAATATTTAATTAAAATAGGTTTATTAAATATATATGTTTATATGTTAACATTTTAAATAAAGTTTGTCACAAAGTTTTAAAAAAAGCTAAACTTTTAGTTAACTGTTCAGTGTTTTACTGTTGATGAGTTCATCCTTACGGTTTCTAAATTCTTCAATATAACATTTTTCTTCTTCGATTAAACCATCCCAATTTTTCACTTCATCGACCCTTTTCTCAACTTCTGATACATCATTTTGTTCCAGTTCTCGTTTCAAAAGTAACTCCATACATAATGCCTAAAAAGAAAGAAAAAAAGTGGGAGTATAACAGGTTTTGTCATTTTTCTACACAAAACTAAATCTTTTACCTTATTTTATATTTTATACAGAGTGTTCATAAAATCCCTTAAACCCCCTTTATTATTTTTGTTACTGAAAATAAGTTAACAAAACTTTGTATATATTTTGTGTTGCATAACAGGACACATTTTTTTACATATCTGAACCTATATGATTTTGTTGGGCTTAGGGAAGGATAAAAATTTCCAATATAAAGGTAGGTCATATAATATACCATTCAAAATCTTATTAATAGAGAAACAGAATGGCACAACTAGAGCTTAGTATCCGAAAGTATACTAAGCTTAGTTTTGAACCTCTATGATTTTGTTGGGCTTAGGGAGGGATAAAAATTTCCAATATAAAGGTAGGTCATATAATATACCATTCAAAATCTTATTAAAAGAGAAACAGAATGGCACAACTAGAGCTTAATATCCGAAAGTATACTAAGCTTAGTATCTTGCTTCGTTTCAAAGTAATGGACAACCAAAGTTTTGGAAAATAATATTTTTATTATAATATCAAAGCAGGTTATTAATTTGTTAATATTAGGAATAGTAGGTTGAGGTTAAATGTAATACATTTAAAAAATAGAAACTGTAAATAAATGTAGTATGGTACCACTAATTATCTGAGTTTCTATTAGTACTTGAAAAACTTAGGGAAAAAAATCGAATTTCTCTAATGTATGCACAACCGATGAGCACCACTTTTCATGTACTGATAGGATAGCAATACCTTCCTCATTTTGTTCCTGACATTTGTTGTGATAGGACTCAGTTTTGCCTTTTTACAAATGAATCGTTCAAATGAAGACAAGGTTAAATTTATATTTTTTTTTTACAAGCTGTAAGAAATCTCTCACAAGCAGTACATTTATTCAATGAATCATATCAATTTCCAGAACTTTGAAACGAAGTACGATATTAAGCTCTAGTTTGTGCCATTATGTTTCTCTTTTAATAAGCTTTGCAATGGTATATTATATGACCTACCTTTATATTTGAAATTTGTATCCCTCCCTAAGCCCCCAAAATCATAGAGAGTCGACAGTATGTCAAAAAATTTGTGCTGATATTCAACATAAGATATAAACAAAAGTTTTGTTAACATATTTTCAGTAATAAAATAACAAGGGTTAAAGGGACTTCATGAACACTGAATAATATTGAAATAAAATAATAATATGATCTTTCTCATATCAAATTACAAAGGTCACATAATTAGTGATGGACCTAACTGTTACTTTTCAGTAACAGTTCTAACTGATATTGTGACTTGAGATGACTGTATAACTATTACAGCGGTCAAACAATTAAAATATTTTCTGTGAATTATCTTCTATGCACTTTTAAGACAGTAGCCTATACATGAAAAATAAACGGTTTCAGTTAACTGACACAAACTTTCTCCCAACTTACTGTAGTCAAAATAATATTGTTTTTAATCATTTTATTTACTACTTTTTAGAACAAAACAAAAAAATAATATTCTACCTACGTCAATCGTATAAAAAAATTATTGTCCCTGGCGGGATTCGATCGCGCGACCTTTGAATTACTGGCCGTCCTCGCTACCGTTGTGCTACCCCTTGCGGCCGCTGCCGCGATGCTAGATTGACAACACAAACTAGTTTATTTTTGAACATTTCCCCATAATTATAAAACGCCGAAGTTTTGATAAAAGCGGGTGGTGTCATTTTGTTTGGCATCTTAAGCACTATATATACTGAAAATTTGAGCCGTTTTTGAGAAATTTGCATTTTTGTCGTTTTTTATGGGTTTTTAGGGGTAAATTACCCTTAAAAATTAAAAAAAATGAAAAAAAAACCGCCTGGAGATATTAGGGTTTAGTACCTACATACCAAATTTCATGAAAATCGGACCAATAGTGTCCTCTCTGGCCGTGTATACATACAGACAGATTGACAGACAGACACCACTCTAAAAACACTTTTTTGGGTTCAGGGAGCACCAAAACAAAGAATTCCACTAAAAATATTTTTGAGTTCAGGGAGCACCAACACAGATAATTGCACTAAACAATTTTTTAGGGTTCTGGGAGCACCAAAACAGATAATTCAACTGAAAATTCAAATTCGAACATTTTTACGAAAACAATACTTTCTCCATATACTACGTATAGGGTGGAGAAAGTAAAAATGTATACTTATTTTTCTGTTTATGTAAATTACTTTAAAAAATGACCACAATAGCAAAATTTTAATGAAAGCAATTCCGGATAAAGTAAATTAAACTCGACATATGAATTAACCTTTTATCATTTGAATCTGGAGTAAAAATCTCTTCTTAAAGTTCAACTTTTTCATTGGATTACTCATATTTTACAATAAATAGGGCTAAATAAAAAAAAAAACAACGGAACAACTCATTATTTAAACTCTTCACCACATAAAATAAGTTTAGAAAATAATTATAAACAATATAAGAAAGTACAAAGTTTACTACAATTAAAAACGCAGGAATAAAAACCACAAATAACTATTAGGCACTCTTTATCCTTCACTACGATGAGACCTGAACAAGTGATCACAAGACAATAACAAGTAACATAACTGAAGTGAGGGGAAATGTTTACCGTTATCAGTTTTAGCACATTTCTGTTCCCAATACCTACATCTGCTTGGCAGGAAACTGAAACAGGTCTCAGATATCGAGTTGTTCTTAGTCCCCACACCAATCACAATTATTCACTATTCAGTTAACTTATACTAGGGGCTCTGCCCCTGGACGCTCCGCGTCCCAACCCCGGCTCGGCCTTCGGCCTCAGATGGCTGCTTCGCTTCGCTCGCAGGTGGAAAATTCGATAAAGAATCTCGTTAATCTTTGGCTCGTTTGTACATAGGTGAACGAGCATAAATCAGCTGTTTTATTTGACAGCTGACTCAAACTCATTAAACATTATCTCCATAAGATTAACATGGAAAATTTGAAGGATTGTATACCGGAGCTCCTTCTCGGGTGAATAGCGGCTGAACGGATGATAATATATAAGACTTGACATATCTGTGAATGATTATGTTCAGTTTTTGATCCAAATTAGCTGTTTTATATATAATAGGTTTGTAACAACCAATGTTTGAATTGAATTAAAATATAGTTAGCATTTTTCGTTGATTTTTGTTTGTGTTTGTTTTTAGTTTGTCAATGTAACCTCAAAAAGGTAATACTCTTCAAATTTTCTAAGTAATGTTGCTATGGTAATGAAAGTAAACAAACATGATGTGTTGCTAAGTTTTTTATACGAACAGTTGTTTTTGTGCCCCTGATAAAATCAATAGAAATCTTTTTTCCATAAGATTAACATTAAACTTTGAGGGCCACTGGGGCGTAGCCCTAATGTCCTAGGACTTCGGTAAATGGCCTAAAACCTTCCCAGGGTTAACCTGTGTTACTATGCAAAATTTCAAAGCAATCGCATGGACGGTATACAAACGCAAAGTGGACAAAGAAACAAAAAAAAAAAACCCCATAAGGAATATACAGCAGAAATTTGTATTTGATTATAACGTTTGTAAGGCGAAAGATACATGATTTGTAATGCTTGATGACATATCTGTGAATGATTACCTGCAATTTTAAAAAAAATAATAAGGAAATCGGCCGGATAGAATGGCCGTACTGACTGCCACAAGTTTTCATAAATTCTTTTAATATATAGATTTATTTGTAAGTTATCAGAATTGATTTTGATAAAAGTTTTTTTTTAAATTGCCTCGGTTAATACAGAAACTTGGATAACTGGGGTTCTAGTGCGTTACTCTATTTAATTATTATATTATTACATACAAGGTGGAGAGTTCCCATCACAGCACTTTCTGCAATGAGTCATGTTAGCGTCAAGTTGTTTTCTGTCACTCTGACAGGATACGAATGATCAGGCCTTTAGATAAGTGATAGCATTATCCAATTGATAACATTATCCCTGATTACAATAAACGGCGTCTACTGTATTTGTGAGATTGTGGTTGGAATTAGAAATAAATATTAATACATACCCTTTTAACTCTTTTTTCAAGTGCTGCCATGTCACTGTCTACGGCCACTTCTTCTGCAAAAGTAAACTGTTCCTTTTGGTTTTCATCCACTGGTAGCAAAATATGTGACGGGATCTTTAAAATCTTTCTAATTTTTTCCTATTTAAATATTTCAAAAATATGTCAATTATAAAACAGTATTTATATTTTTTTAATATTTTTGCAGATACTGAAAAAACCTAACATAATTCCAAACAGATCTAAAGAGTAATGTTTTCTTTGCTGGATGCTGACACATTTTAAATTCCTTAATTTTATCTACATGTACAATACCGGGTGTTTCAAAATGAATATCGGGGTTTTAGGGCTTTGTAGGATTCATTACATTTAACTTACAATTATAAAGAATACATCAAATGAAAGACCAATTCAGTTTTTCCTACAAGTGTTCAATGTGAGTCACACGGCACCTGTCGAGTTCATCCCAAACCTTGTTCAGTGTGTGTGGAGTAATTGTTACAACAACTGCTTCGATCCTGTTTCTTGGGAAGTCGGATAGGACAGCTGGTAACGGAGGCACATAAACATGATCCTTTATGAACAAAGGTAAAAATCGCATGGCGATCGGGTGAAACTCGGCAAAAGCCCTATCATCCGGCGGTAGGCTCCGTCGTTTAACCAATCGTGTACTGAGTTATACCAGCGAGGCGGCACACCATCTTGTGGCCAAATAAAGTTCTGAGATTCAGCTTTTAAGGAAAGGGCCATAATAGTAGTGTATAAGAAAGACCAGTAACTTCAGCAAAAAAGAAAGGCCCATAAACTTTTTAATATTAATAACTTCTAAATCATTTGATCTATCAATATGAAATAACAAGCAATTAAAAGATAATATTTTTATCTTTCTTTAAATATATATAATAATATACAATATACATAAACACAAAATCTTAACAAATATTCCTACAGTTTTATAGTCCTTATAATTGTACACATTTACCGAGTTAAAAATCCCCATCTGCATGGATAGGTAGGTCTAGATAAAGTGTGTTGTTTAATAAAATTAGTATTTTGTATAAATGATGTATTTAAAATGTGTATCTAATTAATTCGCCTGTAATTTTTCACTGGGATTTACTAGGGATCATATAAATATAATTTATACATATTTCACCTATTTTAACATACTTGGAGAAAAGTAGGTAATACGTGATATAGGACCGTAGTCATACCAGCCTTATATAATGTTTAAAAATATTGAAAATATACATGTTTTTTTACAGGTTTTTGCGGCAAAAGGCGACCAGAAGATTGTAAAAAATTTTAAATTTATTTTTGCTTTTAAAAATAATTTTCGAACCAAACGACTCCCTACTGTACACGATTTTAAATATTTTATCTGCCTTACCTGTACCTAACAAAATCAAATAAAGTGCATGACTCGGCAGGTTTTGCTTACCTTCATTACATTTGTCTCCTTTGCAATTATATTTTTATAGTCATTGATCATACCATTTGTAGTTTGATTAACTTTGTCTAAATCTTGATCATTTTTACAGTGTTTAATGATGCAGGTTTTCATTGCATTAGCTGCTGATGTGATTTCATCCTCGAGTAATTCTTGTACTGAAATTAAAAAATAAACCACCATTCCAAATTAAAAATATTGTTTTTGTTTACATGTAATGTCTGCACTATTATTTTATTATAATAAATGAGAATTACTTTTATGTAGGCCTATTTGAATTATTATTGCTAAAAATCAATAAGACCTAATTATATCCAAGTTTTGGTACGGAAAATGTAGGCCTGTGGTACAAATATATGATGATTATTGCTTGTTGGTAGGAAGACGGGTATGATGTTATTAATATGATTTTTGTAAACTTGCATTTCTCCGGTTCAACCAACAGGGGTGCAGACAACCTGAACCTATTAAGAGCTAGTTTCGTCTCTTGCGAATCTTGAGATAAACATAGATAATACCATTTACAACTTCTAAACGAAACATATATATATATATATATATACACACATATATTGACAAAGGCTTTGC
>JAGFPH010004201.1:93619-125759 GCA_018207615.1 Philaenus spumarius
TCCATATTTCAGGAGTGATACTTAACACTGTAGACTACGTCTACCCAACAGTACGTCTCTGTTCCAAGTGAAGGTTGTACATCGTTTCCGCTTGCCAGCTCTTGCACGGATGATGTCACCTCACGTGGTTTCTTTCCACCAATCATAATTTTTATTTTGTGTTGACTGAACACCACCTCCCAAAGTTGCTTCCGTTTTTAGGTTGAAACTTATTTCCTTTTTCATGTACTTCCGTTGTAGAGGCTATGTTATAACAACGTCTTTGCTTTATTTTAACCAAACATATTTAAATTCTGTATAACTTCTATTTATGTCCTATTGTATTGCAAATTACTTTTTTATGATTAAAAAATATTGACATTAAATTTGTCTGCAATCCCCCTTTGAATTTCTATGTTTATTAATATTATGAAATAACTAAATCTTTTAAATTAGGCTAAATGTCCAAACTTTACCTTACGACCCCTTTTACTTTATACTCTTATTTTAATGTTTAAAAACCCTGAAACTCACATATATTACACGCACTCAAGGTCTAGCAAATATTGCAATTTCATGTTCAGTGTGTACTTAAAAAGCCTCTAATTTATATATCGATTTCAAAGAGAAAACATTTATATGTGTGTAAATTCTGGTAGCTTTGCATGTGTTGTGTTGGTAATGAGTGTGACTAATAATGATTGTTAGACGTTCTTCAAGCTTCCATCAGTTAATACTGATTACTGTATACAAAGAAATTTAAACATTATAGTAATAAACAACCGCTTAGTCCACTTGCTACTCATAAATTGACAGATTTGCATACCCTTACCATGATAATTATTAATACCTAAAGAAATTATTAGAACAAGAGCTATTTTTAGCCAGTCCTGAATCAGGAAATGCCATTCATCAACCGCAACAAAAATATCGTACAGCGACTCGATTAAGATTAAATATTAACCCTGCTTGACTTCAGCAGAAAGCATAAAACACACTTTATGTACAAATCGCGGCACGAATGCTAGCACTTGGACTATCGCTACTAACCATACTAAAAACATCAGTACTCCAGGCGGATAGATAAACCAGTTCCATGATCCAATTTTATGCTTTTCAACTT
This sequence comes from Philaenus spumarius, assembly GCA_018207615.1. Taxonomy (NCBI): domain Eukaryota; kingdom Metazoa; phylum Arthropoda; class Insecta; order Hemiptera; family Aphrophoridae; genus Philaenus; species Philaenus spumarius. The sequence continues at coordinate 94,722 of JAGFPH010004201.1, forward strand.
ATATCTGAGGACTTTTTACTTTCTCCACCCTATACGTAGTATATGGAGAAAGTATTGTTTTCGTAATAATGTTCGAATTTGAATTTTCAGTTGAATTATTTGTTTTGGTGCTCCCAGAACCCCAAAAAATTTTTTAGTGCAATTATCTGTGTTGGTGCTCCCTGAACCCAAAAATATTTTTAGTGGAATTTTTTGTTTTGGTGCTCCCTGAACCCAAAAAAGTGTTTTTAGAGTGGTGTCTGTCTGTCAGTCTGTCTGTATGTATACACGACCAGAGAGGACACTATTGGTCCGATTTTCATGAAATTTGGTATGTAGGTACTAAACCCTAATATCCCCAGGCGTTTTTTTTTTCATTTTTTTGAATTTTTAATTTTTAAGGGTAATTTACCCCTAAAAACCAATAAAAAACGACAAAAATGCAAATTTCTCAAAAACTGCTCTAACGATTTTGATAAAATTTTCAGTATTTATAGTGCTTAAGATGCCAAACAAAATGACACCACCTGCTTTTATCAAAACTTCGGCGTTTTATAACTATGGGGAAATGTTTGAAAATAAACAAGTTTGTGTTGTCAATCTAGCATTGCGGTGGCGGCCGCACGGGGTAGCACCACGGTAGCGAGCACGGCCAATAATTCAAAGGTCGCGCGATCGAATCCCACCTGGGACAATAATTTTTTTATACGATTGACGTAGGTAGAATATTATTTTTTTGTTTTGTTCTAAAAAGTAGTAAATAAAATGATTAAAAACAATATTATTTTGACTACAGTAAGTTGGGAGAAAGTTTGTGTCAGTTAACTGATACCGTTTTTTTTGACATATTATAATTACCCTGAGATGTTAATAAAGCTTACAATCGATCTCAGTTCGTTGAAAGGATCAGTCACAACAGAAAGCGCTGTAGGAAAATGTTTATTGTCTCCACTTACGCCCTTCCCCCACACCTCTCACGCCAGGGCAAGGCTAAGTGGCAGCATTCGCTCCGAGATCTGTACTGTATATGAGGGTATGTATACATTGTAAACAAACAGATTAGGCTGACCTTTGTTGCCAATCATTTCTTTATTATTTCTCCCAAAACTATTATCCTTTTATGAATTTTTCCCCGTTCTAAATTTTCCCAGCCTAGTGTGAATTTCCCCCCTAGCCTCGTTCGGGTGATCAAACATATTCTGCACCCATACGTCTGCCTGCTCTGGAGCTTGGTGTTTGACTAGATATTCTCTCAAAATGTCCTATTTTTGGCTTATAAAATTTCTTTGACCTTGCTTCCCACACTTGTTTTATCAACATTCTAAGCATTTAATTCAGTTTTACTGCACACTTGTTCAACTGGGAGACCTGCAATGTCATTTCAATGCATACTAAAAATAAAATATTTACCTGTTGTCAGGTTTACATTTATTTTTTAAATATTTATTTAAATTACTCATTTATGAAATGACAAATGTTACAACCTCATTTGTAATAATTAATTGTAATAAACGTGAATAATTTTAGGTTTAGTTTTTTGGAAGAGGAAAGTAGTATTTATACGAAAACAATGTTTCGTTTCTGGAGCTCATAATAATCAATGTAGTTAAGTTTCCGTTTAGTTTTTATAGCAACATTAATAAATACTAAGCTGATTGGGCACAACTGTTTAAAAAAATAAAACATACAGGGACTATTAATCGTGGCTGTTATTAGTGAATTTCCATAGGAAACTATTTCGGTGACTCTTATGGTGAGACCTAAGGTTGGGAGTGGTCAATGAGCACAGATCATGGTCCCGAGAACATGTTTTGGGGTGTCGTTAAAAATTGTATGTATAAAAGTAAGTGTGTGATTATACTCTAAAGGCTTTACGTCCGATTTGGTCCGAATTAGGTATTCGTATTGGTTTTCTAACAGGTTCGTTTTTTTGACAGGCACATCAAATAGGAAATATTGAAGGGTTTTTTGCACAACAAGAAAAAATATAGTAATAAAAGAACAAAGTGTTTAATAAAATTCTTAAATTTTACACAAATCAGTCTTATTAACAGAATATTGTATTGAAACCCTTAAAAAATAACATACAGTGTCAAGCAGAGTATTTTACTTAGTAAATTGTATTGTGCCTGTATATTTTTTTAAATGCCTAAAGTAAATTTTGTACAAACATTTCTCAATGCTTAATTTTTATAGACTGAACATTACTTGTTAATGTCGAAAAAAAAATTCAAATTTAACTATTTAATTTCAAGTGTTCATTGTTATACTACAGCTCAGCCAATCCATTGACTCTTCAAATTTCAACCTCTCCTTCCTTCAAAAGTTCTGCCTACAACAAAAATTCCAACTTTAGGAAATACAATTTGTGCCTGAAAATAGGAATATTTTTGGAAATCCATTTGGAAATTTTATATTTTCATGAGGTCGTTCCGTTTGTTTATCACAGTTTCATAGTTATCTCATCATAAACAAAAAGTATTGTTGAATTGGTGATTTAACCCTTTATGATAAAATAAAATGTGACTTAACTTGCCTAGCGGTGCCAATAAATGTACTAAAACTGTGAAGCCATTTAAAAAATATATATTTTGTAGCTTCATTACAATTTTAAAAAATAACCTCAATATTATTAGTATGCCCAGTCATTTTTAAGGCATATGAATTGGCACTGCCTTGTATGCATGTCACACACTAAATATATATTTTAATTCAGTCGTAGCCCACGGATCGGTTTTTATAATTATTATATCATAGGTGATTTTTATTAAAATCGAAAACCAGTGCCACAGTTGAGAGTCAAAAAAGAACATGTATCTATAAGTTATTATGTGAGACACATAACAATGGCCTAGCTTTTATATTGGACGTCCCTTTCACAAGAGGTTCAAAGAGCATTTGCAACCCAATAAACTGAAGACAATAAAATCTACATAATATGCCAAACGCCTCATTAAGAACCTACACTCATACAAACATTAATACTAACATGAGTATTTTACATAAATATAGAAAGGGATTAATTTGACATACCAAATAAGGTAAAAATTAACTAGATAATTAATTGTCATGTATTATATCTATGTCATTTTATATAACCTGAGAATGGACATTTAGTCCGAAATTGCAATAATTTTTAGAGAAAAAAGAAAAAATAATAAGGGTCGATTGACATGAGTAAAAATCACCTATAATATAATACCTATTTGGTATGCGCCTATAAACGTCAATGGATCAAAACGTCTGTAAAGTCTACTGTTGCCATTTGGCAACGCACGGCGCTAATGGGTTAAACCATATTATACAAAGGTACTTAATACATAGGAATTATTGATGTTTTACATTTTCTTAAATTAAACTACTTACCATAACTCGAAATTGATCTTTATCAGTAAAAATGCATAAGAGTGATGACTCATTTGTTTGTTTTAATCTTCACTACATAGATGGGGTGGGGTTATTTGGTTTCTTAAGTACATATTGAACAGGAAATTATAATACCAGCTGTATGAATGGAGTTAGTATCGCAAAGATTAGGAACATTTTTAGAGAAAAAAATTGTTCTGGGGAAATTTGGCCTTCTTAAACATTTTCTGCACCCTTTGTAACATTGCCACATCTAGCGATGACCGGACGCCTCACCACTAAAACAATTATCTCTTTCTTTATAATCACATATATTATTACTCAAGGCCATTTTTTTGTCGGTACGCCATAACTTCCTTAATACATCATCAAATTACATGAATGAGGCATCATTTTAAAGCTTTCCTTAACCACTACACCGGAAAAATATACAAAATACAATTATACCAAAAATACAAAAAAAAAAAAGACATACATAATCCGAAAGTAACACTGATGTAAGATCAAGTAAGTTGTAGGGGTATTTTCCTGGCGTTGGCAACACTGATGATAACAATACCCAGCTGGAGAGCTGCAGTTGCGCCACTACATTGCTATTTTTAATTAATTGTAAGCGTGGTTATGAACAGCATTGTGGATACACCTATTTGTTGTTGTTTAACTTCTGCAAGTTGGTAAGTTGTTTAAAAATATATAATAACAACATTATTTCTCTTTAACATGGATTTAAATAATTAAAACACTGTTAGTAAGTTAGAATACGAATGCTTCGCACGGGTCAGCTAGTAAAATATTAATTTTTGAACTCCTAAGAAGCTTTGTCTGCTAATTGGTATGAAACTTACCATCAGAAAATCCCTCCTCCGCAGGATCTGGATGTAAAATCTGACATTCAGATAGTGCGTGGAATATTGCATCCAAACATCCTTTATCATCTGGTACCAGTCTTATTTCAATCATTCCACGAGATTCACTGTCACTATCGCTATTATCTTCGTCAGGACTTTCCTCAGGATCTAAAACAAGAAATAATTTGTCTAAATCTTTTATACTTATTTGGCTAGTAATTAATCAGAATAAAAGTGTTTTGTGGTTCATTTACATATTGCAATTATATCAAAGCCCACTAAAGAATACCGTTGAGGGACGGGCTTGGGTTCACCGAGACCTTGAACGCTCCAATCGCCGTAGTGCGACATTGTCACGTTCTTCCCCCGCTTCTAACTGACTGCGGCTGACTCAACGCATTTATAATTCTTTAAACTGCGTGATCAAGCCTCGAGCGGTAAATACCAGGATTGTTCGAGGCTAGTAGATATGGCAACGCTGCGCGCCCATCCTAATGGCCACCTCGCAACGGAATTCTTTAGTGGGCTTTGATATAGGAAAGATTTTTATAACAAACTTTATCTTCTTAATGGCTTTGGCCACATATCGTTCGCTTTTCCAAAATGATACTCAGTAGGAACAGTAGAATTATACTGAAGGAGTAGAATTTAAAATAATTCGATTAAGCAGCTACTAGTTCTATTGGTTCCAACCAACTATCTGGGAAATTTGTCTACTCACGAATGCGCTGAATAAATGACAGCGTGTACAAAATATATTAGTAGAATTTGTTTGCACACCGCCTCCAGCCCCCGCTCACGCGATACTTCGTTTTAAAATAACCTTTAAAATAACTAACTGGTTATCCGTTGGTACTGATAACTCCTATAAAATTGTTAGTGAAAAATCGTTTGTCTCATCTCTACTAATAGCTAGCAACTGTTTTTTATCATGCATTTTTATTACAATATCAGGCCTGTTATGTTACTCTGGCATGAAATCTAGACAAAGGTTCATAAAGAAGCCAAATTTATATATTTATAAAGAAGACAAATAGTAAAGGCTATATATTATATGGACGTTAATTTTTTTTTTAATGTCATGACGCAATTGGCTAACATGCCATCTAGTTCTTCTATAAAAATATGCAATACCTCAGCAATAAATTGTACTGGAAATAGAAATTTATAGTTTACTAAAGTTATAGTTAATCTTTTTGTTTGGAAAGAGCACAATTATCGATCTAGTTATTATAGCTTATCCTCTTACAAGACTTCCGCACAAGGATACAACTATATATTGCGTCTCTATTAAGATCAAACTATTTAATACTAATAAATAGTTTCCTATAAAGAAACTTGTAATATTTTACACTCAAAAAATGTTCTCTTTGTGATATCAAAAAACTAAAATATATTTAGCCTATTTTTTCTGAAGACATAGACTAAAGTAGCTCTACAATCAGAAGAGTACGAATAAATGAAATATCAGTTAGTTAGTCTACATCAATACTTTTGCTTTACGATAAAGTGACAACAATAAGTAAACACTTGGAACAAATTATTTACCTTCCATTTCCATTACAGACCCATTATTTACCATAAGATATATACATTCATAACCATGGGCTTGAATATCTCGAGAGATTGCATGTATTGTTATGCTAGGGTATTCCAATGAAAAACCTGCTCCAGAAGTACTGTCGAACCACGAAAGTCGACTAGAATCAAAATAAATAACATTGATAAATACAAAATATATCTATAACAACAAGGCCATACAAGTTTGATGGTATTTACTCCTTATTTACAAGTATGGAAATGGTGCTACCGTATTCCTACATAACCGCTTTTTACGATTTTTATGGTAGAAAGTGTTTTTCAAATAAATAATATGGAACTACTTTGTGTCTTCACCTTTCCTACTAAAAATATTGAAACATTACTCTACCTGCACCTTAAATTGTCTAGAGAATAAAAACTTTGACTGTAAAAACAGTCTACACCTGACCCACTGCCCATGAAACTGTTTCATGCGCCCCACATAACCCATAGGCATTGTAAATACGAAGTCATACACAAGTCAGTGCCGTAATATGTACTGTAGGCCTACTGTCTGACAGGCACAAAAATACAAACCTATTCGGCCTACCGTGTATCATAAGTGTTTCATATATACCAGGAAGCATACGTAACACCTGCAATGTGCAGGTAGGCAAGAATAAATGACGCAGGGTGTGACTGGCTACGTACAAAGTAATTTCATTTCATTTTTGTCCAATAAACAGTAAATTATAAAATTACACTAGACACATCAGTTAAAATATAGAGCCAGTGAGACACCACATTACATCCGATTAAATAAATAAAATTTCATCAGAACAAATGCCTCATAAAGTATTTGTGGCCCAAGCAACCCAGCCAAATTGAACATATGGCCCACAGACAGGAATAAAAAGTTTGCCGTCCTCTGATCTAAACAGAATAAATGGTGACTACTGACACTAAATGGACATACTTGGGATAATATTTAGGCCTATAGTTTGACAGATTGCAAACATACTGCGACAGGTTACTATAGATTAGTTTAGGCTTGAGTTTATATTACGTTTTTTCTTACAATTTGTTCATGTGCCAATAAACATTTCAACAAACATTATACTATTGTATTTATAAAAGAATATTTCAACATGCTCCCAAGACTGTACAAAGCTTGTAGGCGGAATTGTACAAATGGGTTAAGGAAATAGGATGCAACAAAACATATTGGATTGAGTCAAATCCTTCTGAAACCTAGACATACTTTATACATATCCAGCAAGACTGTTGAATAAAGAAGAAAAAGGAGTTCTCACATTTATGATTAAAAACAGTTTTCCCATGAAAACTTTTTTTTCTGTATAGAGTAGCTATGTATAAATACAATTTTAACATTTCCAAGCTTGTAGAGTAGTGAAGAGAAGTAAATAATTATCATGTATGATTAATTTCATACATTTAATAGGCATTACAATAGGATTTTTGATTACACGGATGGATGCGCTGCACAATAAGAAAAACTTTATCAATTTATGTTATAAGGGAGATATCATGCTTATATGCCTGTAAATTCAAGAGTAAGTTATTCAGTAAATTCAACAGAGGAAACAGTGACCATCCAAAAAGCCCTGAAAAACTACAAATGACAGAAGTTAGTGGATATATAACCGCTGTAAATGACCAAAAGTGGAAGCTGGCATATGTGTTGGAGAAGAATGAAGATGAACTAAAAGTGACATTTCTGCATCCTGCTGGTAATTCATCATCATTTTCATATCCAAGAAAACCAGACATATTGTAGATACCACTGACAGATATACTTTGTAAAGTTGATCTCACCACTCCTTACAGGAAGGATTTATGTAATAACATCTGAAGAAGTCATAAAAACTTCATAAATCATCAAGTTCTGAATAACTTTTGCCTAAGGTTGAAATGTTAAAAATTAAATTTTATGTTCATGATTAATGTAAAATAGTAAAGAAATCTGTAGTAGGTAGGCTGACTAACAGTTTGATAAAACACCCTTTTTTTAAATTATTTTTTAACTATGAACCCATTGGCCTCCCACTTTGAAATTTTGAGAATCACTTACCAAAAGTATAAACAATTTATAGAAATTTTTTTAATTTTCAAAAATGCACTTTTTGAGAAAATCAAAATCAAAATTTTGAATTTATGTCCTCAAAAAACTTTTTATAACAACATATGTTGTGTTGTACATCAAAAGAAAGAGCATTTAAAACTGAGTAAAATGATACCACTCCCAACTCTCTAGCTCGATTAGGAGAAAAGCTATGGTGATTTCAAAATATGTCGGTTACGTTTTTTTGGCGGATTTTGGTAAACTTTACATGGCCGTAATTTTGAAACCGTTTGAGATATTTGAAAAAAATTTGGCATTTTTCTTAATCTCTATGAGGGCAATCTTCATACCAAATTTCATCAAATTCTGAGGTGGTCAAGTAAATTTTCTTATTTTAGTGTGTTGATTTCATATGGAATGACCCTAATACAGATACAAATCTTATGTTTAGATTAATATTTTTATTTGTTTTTACTATTTGATCATATATATATAATAATAATAATTTTCACACCAATAATAATGTTCAGAAATTATTACGACCCAAACGTGTGTTTCCTATCGAAAGGAAGTCGGGTGTTTACAGAATCAACTGTGATGATTGCGACAGTTTTTATGTAGGACAGACAGGCAGGGCATTTAAAGAACGTTTTAAGGAACATATGCTGCATAGAAACATGCGTAAATTGAACTCCAACTTTGCCCAACATTTAATTGATTCTAACCTCGTACACGAATTTCGACAAAAATTTGACCCCACTTCATTTTTGCAAAAAGGTAGACTTTTGAACTTGAAATTTATAAGGAGTTTAAGAACAATCCATCAAACTTATTAAATGATCAGCTAGACTTTAAAAGCAATATAGTATGTGTATGACACAGCCCTAGGCTATCAAAAACCGGTTCTCTAGTTACATTCTGTTATTAGTTAGTGTACCATGGTCGACGCAACGATGTGCACGTTTTGCAATTGTCCGGCAAGTTTTAAAAGTGTTGTAATTGTTGTGTGTTTTTGTGTTTTTTAAATGTGTTGTCTGTGTTTTTAATGTGTAAGTGCAACTTGACAGTGGGATTACGGTCCCGAAACGCGTCGTAACATTTTAACGACCTAAATAAGTCACATGACGGACCAATAACAGGTAATAGGCTACTTAATATTAGGCTATTATTATTATTATATTATATTATCCTATATATTACTATTATATATATAAGTTAGGCTAAATATATTTGCGTATTTAATATGTGATAATATATATAGCTTTATGAATGGCAAAGTAACCATGGTAAAAATGGACAACGTGGCGACCAGAGGTTTTTTGAAAAAAATTTCATATTATGAAAGAACACGTTAAACTGATTGTAAAAACACCAAAAATATCCACGGGAAATAACTTAAATATTATAGAAAATACGAGAAATAAAACTCGAAAATATAGAGATTGTTAACTTTAGTCATTTGTGATTACCATACCGGTACACTAGGCTAAAAATAAAAGAATCAAATCACTTAATATACACACCAAAAACGACAAACAATAAGTTGACTAAACAAAATTAATGAAAGAAATCACAAAAATATAAGGCCTATGTGAAATTGCAAAACTACAAGACATTTACCGGTAGTTTTAAAACAATAACAATAAACCTTATGAAATAACATTGAATGCTAATGAAACTGACAAACGTTGCCACATTGAACATACAAAATAATAAAATATTATCATTTTATTGGTCGGCAATAAATAAGCAGTGCTTCTGGTGGTTAATAACACTTATATATATATATTTTTTAAATAGCCTGACGTTCTTACAGTCTCATTATGTTGTGTATATTAAATACTAGTGAACCTGGCAATGCTTTGCTATTGCTTGATATAATTTTATGGGTGGTTATCCCATTTCATCCCTTTGACTTAAGTAATTGAATTGCAAATGTTTTTTATATAAATAAAGAATAATATTAAATAACTTTAGATTTTTTATAGTTTGTAGGAATTTAGTGCAATTTATGTTTATTGTATCAGGAGTAGCTACCCTATTTAAATCTTTTTATAGTGAAGATATTCTCTAAAAAAATCCTTATACTAATATGTAATAATTGTGAAATTTGAGTAAAATTAGTTTAGCCTAGGTAGTTTTTGAAAACAGAAAAGTAAGTAGATTATTATTTAATTTTAAGGGTAGTTATTCCATTTCACCCCTTTGACTTAAGTACCGGTAATCAAATTGCAAATAGTTTTGTGTTTCCCCTTGAAAAATAGTCAGGCCTAGGTCTACTATATATTTATATTACATAATTTTAGCTTTATAGCTTGTAAGAAGTTAGTTTAATTTATATTTATTGTAAAGGGGTAGCAACCCCAATTCAACCCTTTAAAATTGTGAATCTAAATCATCTAAACTCACACACACAAAAATTTCATCAAACTTAGTCCAGCCGTTTAGGAGGAGTTCAGTGACATGCATACGTAGGCTACAGAAAAATTATATAGTCACTTCTTACTTTCATATAGTCCAACAAATCTGGCAACCATATATATATCGCTATCGTGAAATAAAAATGGGTGAATATTCTCTATGTTAAAACCCCATAAGTAGTAAGCAACTTTTGGTTTGGTAATTTGTTATATGTTGTATTTGTTTTAGATTGTTTATAATTGATTTCCCACAATTAGTGAAGTGTTTAATGTCATAATAGCCTATAGGCCTATATATAAAGGAAAAAGTGGTAGGATATTTAGTGAAATTCTGGCGTAACTTTACTATTCGACTCTAACCTAATATTTTTGCAGACAATGGCGTTGTTTTACATTCTACTGTTAAATGTTAAATACAGGTAAACATACTGTGACTAAATAGGTTAGGTTAGAACCTTTTAGGTATTTTTTTAATTATTATTTTTGCATTTCTGTTAGCTCTAGGTTAGCCTAGAGTCGAATAGTAAAGTTGCGCCGAAATTCTATTAAAACCTGTGGTCACCACGTCATCCACTAGAATCGTAGCCATTATGGAGGCTATGTGACATTATGCGTCGTAGTAGGTCTAGTATTGTATCATTAGTTTAATACATTTATGGACGCAAGTTTACTATTCGACCCTAGGCTAACCTATGGCAACAGAAATGCAAGAACAATAATTTTAAAAAAACCTAAAAAAGGTTCTAGGTACTTAGTCACAGTATGTTTACCTGTATTCAACATTTAACAGTAGAATGTAAAACGTTGTTGCCTGCAAAAATGTTAGGCTAGGGTCGAATAGTAACTTAATCCCATTTATGAAAACTGCAAATAGGCTATAGGTCAATAAATTCAGTTTTTACGTGTGTGATATTTCTTTTCTGTATCGTAAAATTTGTATCTAAATATTAACGAAATAAATGGTTTGAAATTTAACATTGCTCTTATGGGATAAAAATCCAAGATGGCCGCCACTACAGCAAACCCTTAATAACACTTCTTAACTGTACAATTCAACTAGAAATAATTACCTCTCAGCCACATAAAGGGAACCTTTTCCCACCTCTCGCTTATTGAAAAACACTGTGGTACAGGGTTGTTGAACTTTAATACCTTCCGCAGGAGGAGGAAAATTTGATAAAACAACCATTATGAAATGTTTTGAGGTTATAATCAACAATGAGCACTCAAACAAAACTTTAATTTATTGGCACTAGCTCACCTCACAAGTACAAAATTAAATTTAAGATCAAGATTATGCCTACCAATAACATAACATATCTAGAGTATTGGCCTCGAGCAATTAGCTATAATGCGAATTTATGAAACAAACACTTAAAAAATAGTTTGCACTACATACTCTATAAATAACAATAATTTAGAACCAGAGATAATAATACCAAGAGATAGAAACTCAAAACTTATAACAGCACAGAAATCCTAAACCGGAACGGAAGACTACTAGATATTTCAAATATTTCAATGCATAACACCGTCGTCACAGATTATTCATTATTTAAAGTTCATTATATTATTGCTTTATCTTTGGTCGTAGTCGTAGTTAATGTTTTATCTTTGATTATGGACGTTGATTATCAACGTTGAAAACGTTGATGTATAATCAAGGGTTTTATGTATCAGATCACAGATGTGGTTGTTTATTTTTTTAATGTTTGTTTATTGGATTACAATAATAATAATTAATATAAGAAAACATACAATAATACTTGACATATATTATATTGTAGAGAAAGAATAGTCCTATTGAATACAATCGCTGTTATAACTCCCATACGCAGATGTTAAATAGATTTTATTAATATAAATATTAGACCTTTTGAGTGTGGCAACTATTTTTTTTTTTGCTAATGTAAGGAATGACTTTTTAATTTAATTCATCATAATATTGATAACCCTGAGTACCGGCCTTGATTATACATAATCAAAGGTACCGGTAAGTAATCTTCTAATCTATAAAGTTCTCACCTAAAGTCGAATATTGAACTAAGACAATGAGTCATTCGAAAAGGCAAAGTAAAATACAATTACTTATTATAATAAATTTGTGCAAAGGTATATTCCAATGGTTTGTTGTGGAATAATTACTTACAATCAGAAAATTAACGTTCACTACCAAAGTGTTTCACAATCAAAACTTTAAATAGTAATCAGTAAAGTTTGGATTTTAGTTATAAAATGACTACGTAACGTAAAAATTACCGTTTAAAATTGAATTCTTACAAATAATTAAAATTAGGCTTATAATTAATTTATACTCTAAGGACTTTTGAAAACATTTGTGTTCTTTTTGTTCTTCGCAGTACTGTAACTAAATATTGACTCTTTATAGAGTTATTAAAATAGTACCGGTACAGTGACAAAGCTTTAACTTTACTTAAAACTTTTAGTAAAAGATACAAAATTATTTATAATTACGTTCTATAGTTGTTATAATAATATCTGTAAGAATAATAGTATATTTTCAAATTATTATGCTCAGCGCTAATATCATGTTCTTTGTATTAGCCTCAATTAAAATTGTAAATTACCGGTACCTTCAAAACAAGAGAACGAGGAAATTCCATTTTAATAAAAAGTTCGTATTAAAATTAATATTATTTGTGTTTAAATAATTGTATATAGTACTAAGAATTATTTATACTACATTCTATACAAAATAAGTTGGTTTTTTGTCAATATAGGTATTTTAATACAGTACAAACGTTTTATATTAATTTTATACTAGCCTACTTCTACAAATATATAGTTATTTTTGAAAATTGTAGCTACCATCGTTATTATTGTTTTTGGCCAATATATTACATCATTGTTTACTGCAAGCATCATTTGTATTATAAATAATTAAAAAGACTAAAAAGTATCACTGATTAAACACTAAACAGATAATTATCAATAATCCAAATTTTAAGTAGGTACGTAAATTTTAAAGAAAAGAATCTTTCAATCGATACAAAAAATATCAAACAGTTTTGAATAAATTGATTTAATTTTTGTTTTAATTCTGCAATGCCAACATTAATATTATTTTGTCTATGTTGACTTCTAATGCATAATTATTTAAAAGAAGTCAAATAACTAACTGACTTTCTCTGTTTAGCGTTTTATATTGTTTTAGTTTTGACAATTTTATAATTTTAATTCGGAATGCAGTCCACCATGTGTCTACCATTGATCCAGTCTTCGTTACGTCATCAAGGATCACGCCACTATCCTCCCTCTTCAACTCGACCGTTGATTGGTTCGTGGCTCACCGAAAATACAACAGACAACCTGGAGGAGTGAGTGGTCTTGTACTTGTATAAAACTGTTACTTGTGAGAATCGGAACGAATGCAGAAACCGTTTAAACGTGGTGATATACACAAATAGTTACGACACAAGTGTATAGTGAGAAGTGTCAGGTAGCTTAATATATTAAACATATTATGTTAGTTTCGAAATATAGATACATTTATTAACTGACCTCATAACTGTTCTGAAATAAAGTGTTAGTCCTTGGCCCTGATAACCTTAAGAGATATTCTGTAAATTGTAAGTACCGTACGTTTCATTATCTTTACTATAGCCTATGTTTTATTCAAAGAAATATTAGATTAAGTTATTGTACAAATAAGAATTAAAAAGTAAACCTTAATTTCCCATAACTAGGCTACGGTAATCATTAATTGACAGACGTTTGAACAAGCTTAGGTAAACAGAAATGCTAGCATAACTTTAAACTGTATGCATTTATATGTTACACAATTCGGCTAAGGCATAGTAAACCATCTCCAACCTAAAATTAAAGTAAATAAACAAAACCTAAAAATTCCAATTTGCTAGTCACATTATGTTTTCAGTTAGGCCTATTATTAAACATTGGCTGCCATAGCCTTAGGGGAGTAGGCCCTACCCTATATATTTACTTTCGGGAACAGAGTACTTAGTGCGCTGCCAACCTAAGCACATTGTATTAGCATTGAATGTTGGTAAACATACCCTACTATGATTAGAAACTGTAAGCAAGAACTTCAGGCAATTTTTATTTTAATACAAAATGGCAAGGTGCCGTGAATGTAAATTTTATCCCCTTTAGCTTAGTACCACTAGAGCTACTCAATTTTCCAAAAATTCCTAAAAGTTGGCATGTTGTAGGTTAGAGGTCTTACACTGTATTTCACTCATAATTCTTAAGATCTACAACAAAGTCTTCTATTGTTCATACAAAAGAAGTGCCATCAATAATCTCCGATAAACAAATAGGCACTTTTATAAATTTAAAGTTCAAATAATCCAAGTTTCAAGTTTAGCTGAAATCATAGTAAGTCTATGTAAATCTCCTATACTACACTGTCAAGTTTTGGGAGCTTTTTTTGAGCATTTAAGTGGCAATACCAACCTAAATATATATATATTACTGGAAGCATAGGTCTACTGTGACTGGAGACTATAACTTAAGTTAGATTCAGGTTTATTTGTATTGTGCATTGTAGGTTAGAGGGATATGCTGTAATTTAGCCTAAGTTTGCAATAAACCACTGATAAAACTGTGGTTCTTCCATCCAACCATTTGAGGAGGCCGAGTAAAGAGTACCTGGATAAGCTTAATCTGAAATCCATATGGCCTGTACTCCAGCTCCCTTGGAAACTATGAATGGAGGAAAATAATAACCATCGGCAGACACAGTTGCAAAACACTCACAGATTCCCTTCCGGAACCTCCTGCGACTCGAACTAACGGTTTCCCTTTTTCACCAATAGCCTTCATCCTTTTTGGATCAAGGGAAAACCCACTTTCATCACATTTAAAGATAAACGCTGCGGTTTCTGTTGATTTATATTTCTCTACAAGAGCATTCAACTCTTGAGTAAAAATCGTAAATAATGTCTGGTTTCCATGCATCCTTGCGGTTTTTCTGTAGGTGTTCGGGTTTTTTGAAGGACAAACTAGGATATCGCTGCATGAAGCTGTAGTACCAGTCAGTACCGGGTACTCCATTCCTAAAAGGGGTTTTCAGGTTATTTACCTTAACAAACTGAACAACAATGTTAATGACATCTTCTTTATTGCATGGGTAGCCTATCCTAAACGTGCGAGCTCGGGCTTTGATGCAGTTGACTAAATCATTCTCGTCTCTTGGGCATAAAACTGTTGGACGACCCGCTCCTACTTTATCGACAGATACTTTTCTTCCTTTAATCGGATGGAAAATCACTGACTTAGGCACTCCATATCGATCTTGAGCTTCTGCAAAGGTACAATTTTTGTTTTCGACATCCCGAACATCTTGTAATAAATCTTCTTCTGAATATTTTGGGCCTGCCTTCTTTTTGACATAGACTCTGGGCATCTGAAAAAACCTCAAATGCATTAGAATTGTAGTAAAAGCTTAGCTTTCCATGGATACACAAGGCATATGCCTAACTAAGCAAAGTGTCTCATTGAAATTGGGTCCAATATAGGCCAATTATAAACAAATATGGTGTCCCTCTGATTATTAAAAGACATGTTACACATATTTTTTATGATGGTTTGTCAGCTATATGCATTTACAGTAGAACTCCAATTATCTGGACTCCAATTATCCGGATCGCCAATTATCCGGATCACATTGAGAATCGATTTAAGGTAGCAAAACAGCTGACTGCCTGGTATGTTCAAAAAATAATGTATTTTTAAAAACAGTGATTTAGTATTGTTTGTAAATATTACGTAATATAAACATTGTCATTGATATTGTTTTTTCATAATAAATACCGTAAATGTTCTCTATTGTGTTTTGTTTACGTTTTTCTCCTAAAAACGGCCTTTTTTCGAGAAAAATCCAATTATCCGGATTTTTGACTATCCGGATCAGGTCCGGTCCCAATTAATCCGGATAATTGGAGTTCTACTGTAATATAATTTCTAAACAACCGGAATTTATGTTTACAATCACCCCAACTCTGAAATTTTGATGGGGAAATTGTAAATAGAGGTTATGTTCCAAATAACTAGTATAATGATAAAAATAACATGATACACTAAAGTAAACGTATTTTTACATACCTTTAGAGTGTTTCCTGAAGATATCAGTGAAAATCTTTTTTAAGCACAAGGATAACTTCTAAAAACTCTTACAACGATAGATTCACAAGGTTTTTGCAGTTGAAAAACTAGTTGATACAAACAAGCAGCAAATGCAATTTTGAAAATGGAGGGAAGAACAACATGTGTTTTGATGGCAGTGTTACCAACATAAGTAGCTTTAAAACCAAAATTCCCAACTTGTTTACAATTAGGCTACCCCACATTCACAATTACCCAACTTGACCCTATTAGAATTATTTGGCTATTAATTAGGTAGGCTATACAAGAATGGAAAACAGTTGATAGTTGTATTACCATTTAAAATTTCAATCATTCTAGGGTGAATTTACATTATAGGCTGCAACAATTTTTGAAGAAAGTTAACTAAATTGTGGTAGAAACTTATGAGGCTACTTCATGAACTGGAAACATACTGTGGCTGGCAACTATAAGTTAGTTTAAGTTTAGTTTGTTGCTATTGTAGGTTAAGAGGTATATACACTTGTAGCATGCTGACCTATGTTTCCAATCATTTATTTTTCCCAAAAACAATAATTTTTGATGGATTTTTCACGACTAATATTTTCCCAGCCAAGCCTCAATTTCCCCCGAACCTCGTTCAGACATATCCTGCACCCCTGGTAAGAACAACTCTACTTAGTCTCTTGTCATGAATAATCAGTAGGCTACATATTATGCCTCCATAGTAATGATGTTTCCTAATTTGTCAAACCAACCATAACATGGTAGATTTGGAAGTTTTTTGGCTTTTTAAAATTTTCAGCTAGTATTTTATAGTAGCCTATAGTGTAGTATAGTACCGTAATTATAGTATAGTATTTTATAAACAACTGTTAAAATTGAAAAGTGTCATAAGAAAAAACATGGCCTGAATGTTGCAGATGGTTATCTTAACCAGCTCAATTAAATGTAAATTTCTTAAGTAAGGAATCGGTTGTAATAATTTATAATAATATTGGGATCTGTACAATTTTTCCTTACGGGCTGGTAATTTTCTCGGCCTAACAGCGGTCGTAAAAGTTTTATAAATGTCTTTGAGAGCGATCTTTATACAACAACATATTTACGATGATTTTCAAGTGTAAAATCAAACGTTGTAAACACACAAGTTAATTGTAGAAACGGGAAACAGAATAGAGATTGTGCTAATAACTACAAACAAAAAACCATGCTTTGGATTTTTTCAAACTTTTTCTATAGGCCTACTGTTAAAAAATAAACGGTTTCGACACATTGGTAGGCCTACTAAAATGTTTCAATAACTTCTAGATGATTTTTAAAGAAATCTGCTAAAAACATTCCTACGGTACCTATATATAAATTTTGATTGGGTTTAGTTTTAAGTACACAGTAGTTTTCAAGCTGGTTGAAACCATTTTAGCTTTATAATTTGGTTTGTTTTTAACAGAATAAATCTTCTTTAATATCAACATCTTTAAAGGAAATGGGTTAAGTGAACTCAGTGGGCATTGTTTGTCATCATTAATCTGACCAATTGAGTGCAAGATGTAGGTCATAAATATAAATACCATCTCTTGGAGTGGTACTTAACAAGTCGATTGTAAGCGCATGATCCCTTTTTATAAAAACATTATTATGATCTATGGTGTTTTTTCGACTTAATGTTCCATCGTTAAAATTGAAGGAAACCCAGTTAACTTAGTACTAAAAGAACATTGAGTTTGTACCATTTATAAAAGAGGCTCTTCCTTTATTTTGTTTGTTCTTTTAGAAAAGGTAAACTAAAAAGAATAATATCCTATATTAATGTACATTAATACACATTAAAACAACTAGGCCTATTATTAATGAATTTCTACAGGAAAGATGAGCTATTGCAATGACTTTTATGGTGAGACCGAAGGATGGGAGTAGTAAATGAGCACTGATCATGGTCCCTAGGACACATTTGCAGTGTCATTAAACATTATGTAACTTATATGTATGCCTACCGTATGTGTTCGCACTATAATGGCCGAATTTTACGTCCGATTTGGTACACTTGTTGGTTTTCTAAGTAGCTCGGACGAGTTTGTTAGCCAAAAAGATGCAACAACTGGAAGTACTTTTTTTACAGGAAGTAACAATTTTTTTAGATTTTTCTTGCTAGAAAAAAATGAAAGTTTGGGATTGTGTATAATAAAATGGATATAGGAGACAGTCCTGCACATTTTGTTTTTTTATACCAAAATCGATCAAAACTAAAAGAACCGCCACAGTACCCGTGAGATCAGTTATGGTTCCGAGTTTGTCCGCTGCGAGCAAAGCGAAGCAGTCCATAATCCGAGGATGTGCAAAGGCCAAGGTGGAAAGTCGCAAAGCGAGCTTGTGAGCCGGGGCTGGAGGCTGAGGTTCAAACATATTGTAGGTACTAATATATTTTCGCACACGCTGTTCAGCGCCTTTGTGAGTTGGCCAATTTCCCTAATAGTTGGTTGAAACCTTAAAAACAAAAAAAACATATAAAAACTTAATTTTGGAAATCTACTCAATTCATGTGATTGTGTGTCTTGTGAAGGCTAAAATTAATCCAATTTAGGCTAAACATATTAAAGGCAAAACTTTGTTATAAAGAAGATTTTTAAAAATTTATTTAAAGAACTTCACATAGTGCCTTTACGCGTTTATATGGTTTATTTTGACGTTACATCGAATATAAATTTCTAATATTAGGCTGCTTGTTTTTCTTTATAATTCTTTAGTGGTTTTAATCAAATGATTTTTTTTAAACAAGTTATAAAGAAATGTTGCTAGCAAAACAAAATGATTTTGTTTTGTAGGATGTGTTAATGCACTAAAATAAGGAGACTACTTTCCAAAATAGATTAGGCTATACAAAATTGATGAGTTGATAAATTGTCAGTCCTATTTTATATTTAGAATTTAGTTTAGTTTAACATCTACAAGTCAAGTTATTACTATTTGTCTGGGCATCGTCTAGTCAATTATACAGCTAGCCAAAAACAACCCAAAATAACTTGAGGAATAATTAATGGTGTTCAGTACCAGAATAAATGAAAGCATTGCTTTCAAGCTTACTTACATATTAATCCGGAACACCAAGGGTTGGGGTAAGCGAGTTGTAAATTAAATAAAAATGTTCTTTTTGTAAATATAGTTTTAGAAGTTAAGACGTTTTAAATCTGTCAAGAAAGCTTCTCGTTTTCGGGAGCGTTTAATTTCACCATTATCACTATTATGTAAAAAAATCCTGCCATTCACTCAAAAATTCCACCAAGGAAGGATTCCAGGTCACCGTTACCCCCAATACTCTGCACTGATCCAAGTGCCTTTGTCCTAATCAAAACTCTGGCTCTGCTGTGCCATGATCCAGTGCTCCACTATCTCCAACCCCGATCAAAGGGCCTCAGTCCTAATCAATCGTTATTTCCATGAAAATATCAATAGTATAGAATAATCTGTTTGCATTTGTTTCACCGCGAGTGACCGCGGTCGATGGTGAGCAAAGCGAGAAGGAAGCGGGCCCACCTAGGCTATACTAATATGGTATTATAAAGAGTTAAAGTTCATTGGGGCTTATTTATAGAGTTCCACCAGTCCAATTTCAATGAGTTTTATGTTCTAAATCACGTTATTGGATACGTTTTAACAAAATTCTCAATTTTAACTAATAAAATTTTTAATGAAATTTGCCGGAAACATTAAATAACTTTTCCGTTCTAGTTCATTCGAACAGCCACTCGAAAACAGTGCAATAATATGTTATTTAGACCGAAAAATGGAAACTCCTGGAAATCTGCTAATAATATGTATTCAAACCGTTAAAGGGGCCCATACACGGGCGAGTTTTGCTCATAAGCTCGGCCCGGCTCGCGCCTGAACTAGCCATATTTGCCCATGTATGGCCAATTTCAAGCCGAGCCTAGCTGGGCTCGCCACCGTCTTCTGTCCGGCTCTGCTCGTGGGTTGCCTGGGTTGACTCGGCAGTGTGTGGTGCCTCTCGAGTCGGGCTAGCCCCTCCCCAAGTCAGTTGCTACACTACAGAGCAGGACTTCTATTCAATTGTGTCTGTAGTAGCGCACTAGCGCGTACAGTGAAGTTATTTGTGCTACAATGGCGGCGTCCAAAATATTTATGAGCCCTGACTTCTTGACGCAATTTATAGAAGAATATTGATATTATGAAGAGTTACCATGTTTATGGAAAGTTCGAAGTGCCGACTACATGAACAAAGTGAAGCGACACGAGGCTTGGGAAATTCTACTACAAGTCACTAAAGAAAAAATCCCAGAAGCAGACTTAAATTTTGTCAAGAAGAATATCAACAGTATCAGGGCCTCTTTTCGAAAGGATCTGAGGAAAGTGAGGGAAAACGGCCGAAGTGATGCTTCGGCAGATGAGGTCTACAAACCAGCCCTTTGGTATTTCAAACTTTTTAAGTTTTAGAGAAGACATCTTAATTCTTGAGCCATAGAACATACATATACTAGAAATTATACGGCTTGTGGATGATAATTTCGATGCAAAATAAATAAAAAATAATAATTTATACTCTTTTTAACTTAACTGTATACATAAATAAAATGCTCAAAAATCAAATATGATCTTAGAAGACAAATTCTTAATTATTACAATGAAAGGCTTGAAAGCTCTATGCAAAATAATATGGACTTCTATTATGTGTGTGGGAAATGCTAAATCTTTCTTATTCTTGCCTTCAAAAAATCTCCCTTTAAGCTTTTGTAGATAGCCTTGCAGGTTTCGGGTATGATTCGGCCCAAAGCTTGTATGTGGTGATATACTTGAAAACTTCAAATCTTCAAAAGAGTGTCCTGTAGCAAGAAATTGAAGAGTAGCTGTAAGCCGTTCCTCCTGTGTTATCAC
Source organism: Philaenus spumarius (assembly GCA_018207615.1). Lineage (NCBI taxonomy): Eukaryota > Metazoa > Arthropoda > Insecta > Hemiptera > Aphrophoridae > Philaenus > Philaenus spumarius. The sequence goes on from JAGFPH010004201.1 coordinate 115,913, forward strand.
GTTTTGCATCATAGTGTAGTTTTTCGTTATGAAAGGCTTCACCTTTTGAAGAAGAACATTATAATTTTCTTCCGTCATCCTAATGTAGTTTTGAAAGTCTTCTGGATTATCACTTCTGATGAAATCCAGTAAATTCATACGGCTAAACCTCTTCTTATTCAGTAGCCAGGTCTTCGACCACAACTCACGATTTTTACGTTTCTTTTTCACAAACACCAATAACTGCTGCTGCAACCTGCTTTGACAAACTCATATTTCCAAAATATAATTACAACTTACCGTCGTCAATAGTCAATTGTCGTATAAATTCTTCAAACGACGGCCGTTTCGGCTTATTCTGCCATTTTCAAGTTAAAATTTGTTGGATGAATTAATCCGTTGTCACACATCATATACACATTTACACACAAACATTCAGAATAAATTATAAAAAACACACAAAAAAATTTACTATTAAGAAATCACATGTCTCGTGGGCCCACTGTCTCGCACTGTACTGATGTCATCAAAGTTCACTGGGTTGCAATTTTCAATAGATTGTTATCAATTACGTGGTGGGGGGAGTTTATTTGGTCTCTGTTTCTGTTATAATTGCAGTGGTGGATTATTCTTAAGGTATGGTCTATTGTATTGTAATTGTGGTTAAGATTGATGAGGTGTTCAGTATATTTGGATTCAACACCTTGTAGGCGTAGAGTTTGTTTACTAGTGGGGATGTGCTCCTTGAACCTCGTCTTGAACGATCTACCCGTCTGTCCAATGTATTTCATATTTCCAACTGAAGTAGACGAGCCAAATTCGGAAACAATCAAAACACGTATGTGGTGATTTTCCTCCGAGCTTGGCTTGTGAGCTTAACTCGCCGAGCTGGGCTCGCGATCCAAACTCGCCCGTGTATGGGCCTCTTAAAGGTAGAAGAGCGTAATTTTGTAGAATTTTTTATGTGAAATATATTAACATCGAAGGATTACATTTTCTATGACTTATTAACAAAATGGTAGGAAAATAGGAAAAGTTACAGTATAAATAAACGTGATCAAGCTACAAAACACTGCTTGGAGGGAGTACGTATCAGCTGGTACATTTATTCGGTAGAATTGGAATTATCATGAGAGTGATAGTATTAAATAGACAAGAAGAAAATGTTTTCATAAATTATCTACTTCCTAATAAACAAGTAAATGTTTCCTAATTTCACCACGCGACGCCGGCTACAACAATATTCAAAATAAATTTTTGTATTTTTGCCTTCGTATATTTTCAGGGTGTCTACCAGTCCCCAAAAGTCATGAAAGTCGGAAGTCCCCAAAAAGTTTCGAATTGGGTATGTAAAAGGTCACGAAAGTTCCTAAAAAGTCAAGATTGTTGTCCAAGTTTGCTATTTTTCCCTGCCTGAAATGATACAATACGGATCAGCAGTGTAAAATGAGTGGCAGCTGTGATTCAAAGTTCCAATCTGTTTCAGGATTCGGCTCAATTTATCTAGTTCAGTCGAAAGAGCCATTCATTTTACTATTACTTATAATAAAAATAGTAGAGGTTCTGGAAATCGTACTAGGTTCTTAAACTGTTACTTATCAAACGAGCTTTTTCAGTACCGGAGAGGGGGAAAACACATCTTTTGAAACACTGATCTGACGGATCCGAATTATTTGTTTAGTTTCACGAACGGTTCTAGTTCATATTTGTTTTTTGTGTTATAAAACAAATAATTTCTTATTAAGTATCTAGCCAGTATGATTCATATTATTTTTATGTCTATACATTTTTGTAAGACGTCATTATATATATTTCGATTTACTTAAAAATAAGGTCATCAAATTTCTATTCGAAGTCCCCTAAAAGTCCACAAAAAGCCAATAAATTAAAGTTTTATGATCTAGTAGACACCCTATGAACCAATTGAGGTGTTTTGGTAGAAAGCATGTTATGAACTGAGAATGCTGTGTAATCGTGATTCGTGACCTTCATTTGGCCCATGTTTACAGGAAGTAATCATTTTAAAATCGTGACCTATACTTTAAGGCTCATAGAACGCTGACGTGTTCGAATTAGGCTAGCCTTACATAATATATTAGGTGTTTTACGGAAAGGGCATTCATTCTTACAGGCTTAATTGTCTACTTACTCAGGCTAACGTATTATGTATTTGAAAGAGCCGCCATTTTTAAAGTATTCAAAAGAACATTCTGATTTTTTGTACACAGGTACAAGGCTACGTAACAAATAGGTACACCAAATTTGTGTTTAGTAACAAAATCAAAATGGTGGATAATTCGAAAACTAAGCATTTCCGGTCCTATGTTTATGGTACCCTTTTTTATCATTTTCACCTGTAGAATGATGGAATTTGGTACAATATTTTAAAGACACCCAGTATAGAATCGAATGTACGATACTGGCCAATTCAAACTTAACGTATTAAGTTTTAGTATTGTAAATTATTCTGCTCACGTAATCTGCCACTGCCTCAACAATTGCACATTCTTATCTCTCAAAACATGGAAGAAATAAAAATAATCAAGTTGGCAACCTGTTGTAGATTCCGCTCGAGTTAGTATCTGTGTCAATCCTTTTAGTAACCGGCCTTGACCGGTATTTTATTTATATTCACAATGTTAAGCCTGCTTATAGTTACGTGGATCCTAACCTTTATTTCGTACTTTTCGCCCTCTAGCGTAGGTAGGTAGTATTCCATCGCTTGCTTGAATTATTTACGTTTACCTTGCCAATCCTCCTATATATTATTTCACAAAAGCGTTTTTTTTTTTTTTTTTTTTTTTAAGCCATATCTTTCTTAATTCTTCATCAAAATGAATGATTCAAACACAATTTTAAAGCTTAAGTACCCCGCTATTGACGAATAATAGACAAAAATCTTAAAATTTATGTTTTCGTTAAAAAAAAATTGGAAAACGGTTGACCCTAAAGGCCATCCATGTAACTTCTCGCTAAGTTTAATTACAACAAACACTATTTTTGGAAATTGTGAATGAATCAACCGATTTTTATGCGATTTGCGGCAATCGATGCAGTTTTTTAAGCCCATTGAAAGAATCAACAACAAAAATTTTTCAGATGAAAAGTTTCGGAGAAATTGAGGAAAAACACTTTTTTTGATTTTCTTTCGTTCACGATATCTCGCGAATGAATCAACCGATTTTATATGCGATTTGCGGCAATCGATGCAGTTTTTCGAGTCCATTGAAAGAATCGACAACAAAAATTTTTCTGATGCAAAATTTCGGAGAAATTGAGAAAAACACTTTTTTTTATTTTCTTTCGTTCACGATATCTCACGAACGAATTAACCGATTTTGACCGGACTGGTAGCGATCGACGTCGCTTTTCAAGGTTAAAAGCTGATTAGATTTTGGAATTGATCGGTAAAGCCGTTTATAAGTTATTCCAAAAAAACCTGATTTGAAAAATGTTTATTTCTTAGTTTTTTCGAAATTTCTCAGAACCTACCGGTCCGAATTAGTTGAAATTTTCAGGAAATCTAAGTTTGATGGAACTCTTTAGAACGCCGTTTGGTAGGATCCAATCGGTTAAGCCGTTCAAAAGTTATAAGCGGGTCACATACTTACATACACACACACATACATACAGACAGGGTGACACCCTCTCGGGAGTGGTCAGGGAAGATTCCTAGGACCTCAAAACGTCGAGATCTGATGAATACTCGATTTTCGAAAAACGGGGTGAAACCAATAACTTCCCGATTTTAGAAAATTTTCAATTTTCTTAGCGGGAAGTTAAAAATAGATTAGAAAATTTTCATATAAAAAGGTCATATGATTCCTAATGAAAGGCGCCATCTATTAACAATCTGTTTAACTAACATAACATCTGTTAGATTGTTTACATTCTATATGCAAATGTAATGTATCACACAAACCAACGTAAATAAATAAACGTAATTTACTTAATTAAATCAATGTATTAAATTAGGTAAGTATGCCTAACTTGCGAAATATTCGCACTTATCAGCTAGTTTTATAATATCGATGTTTTTAAGTTTATGTAATTGGTTACAGCAAAAAAGTAGGCCTTTAACCGTACTGTGAGCAAAACGGAAGAGGAAATTTACGAGTTTAATAAAATCTGTTGTTTAGGTTTTAACCCTTAAACGCATTGCTCATGGCCGGAGTTTTGTGGTAAGCGGGTGGAAGTAAAGCAAACCGTGGTTGACTCCTAGTTATCTGATTTTCGGCTTTTGATTATTTTGCAACATTTCACTACAGTATATTTAGTAGTGAGAACTCGGTCGAGAGTGGTTAATGACACCGGTCATGGTCCACAGAACACGTTTTGGGACATCATTAAAAATATGCTATGCAGGGGTTTACTGGTACCGGAACGCCGTTCCGTTACTGCTTTTTATTATTTTTATGTATGTTTTGTTTTAACGTTACACTGGACCATCCACTCTCTCAATCATACTCATTCAGAATTTTAGAATAGGTATAGAATTTTACGTCCGTCAATCGAAAAATCTCAAGCTATCCCCACACTACAGAGCGTTGCGACTTTGCGTGCCAACTACAGTAAAGTCTCCCACATTGTCCCTCAGCTCGGAATCGAAATGGGACAACTTGGGAGCACCAGACACCCTTTTGCCAACCTCGCCGCACGCCTTTGATGTTCTAGCGCTGCGAACGACTGCAAATAAGAGTCGAGGAGGTCAAAACGTTTACCATCGTTGCTCAAACTTTTATATTACTAACGTTTTTGGAATGAAAAAGTTTATAACATATTGATGGGGATTATTGTAATCAATCAAAATAAGTGATATAATTTTTACCACATTTAGGTCTAGTGATTAATACTTATCGAATAACTAATTTACTGTAATTTCAAGATTAAATAATTAAAAAACTAATAACTTATCCTAATTACACACACGGAATACATACAAACAATGGTACAAACATAAATACAAGATCGAAAGGTGCCCCGAAAGAGGAAAATATTCAATGTAGTACAACGAATAACTGTTTTTGAGAAAATTCTTCGTTGGAGAATAAGTTATTTCCACCTACTGGAAGTCTTATAGGCAATCTCACTTTGTTTGGCCTAGGTGAAATAACTATGTGTCGAATATTCAGTTCACTGACTATTCTGACAAAAAACTTTACTTTATACTTCCAGTAATTTATTTTTAATTTTAGCTCAGTAAGAACACAAGTTAATAATTTTACTTTTTGTAAACCTCTGAAGAGTGAGTACACTGGAACTAACCTTGTAAATTGCTTATTTGTGCTTGCAATTATTTTATGAAATTTCACTTTATCAATTCTTAATCTAAAATTCATAAACTATTGGGATATTTGAATACTAGGTGTTTTTGTAAATAATAACCTTTTATAAAACAAAATAAAGTTTTAATAATTTCTTTTTTCTAATTTTAAACATAAAACAAAATTCTTGTATTTCATATTTTTCAAATAAAACCAAATAATAACTTTCTTCTCAATTAAAATAATAACTTTTTTAAACTATAAGGCAGAACTAATCTCTTAATTAATTATAATTTATTTTAATATTTTATTTCTCAATTTAATTTAATTTATACTTTAATGAAAATTTGAATTTACGATTTAATGAATTTACTTCTTTAATTAATTACAAATATTTCTTAATCTAACATCCTACGTAACCCAGTATTTAAAATAAATTTATTTGAATTTACTTCAGGCAATTTAATGGGGACTAACGTATTTTACGCTTCTACCGACCTTTTCACACTTGTCCAGGCGTCGCGACGTTGTGGTGAAATCCGCGAACGCTGTCTAGTGATGACAAGCTACAGATGTTCTGCGTGCTGATAGAGTTGTCTTGTGGGTGAAGGTGGAGTCCTGTAGGGTTGTCTGGATGTATGATGGAGGTCTTCTTAAAGATGGATGTGGTGATGCCGTGTCTGCTATCCCGGTTCGTCTATTCCTTCGTAGTTACAGTTGCATGTCCTGGTGGCCGCCTGGTGGTGTCCTGGAGTCCTGTCTGGAAGCTATACGAATCACTCCATGTATCAGCTGTCCTGTAGGCTATGTTTTTCTTCCAGAAATCCCAAGTTAGGCCAACTTGTATAGACTAAGTTGCCACTGACGTTCTTGTAGAGTTAATTCGGTGTCTATTGCTGCATCCCAGATGATAACCGCTATGCCGTATCTTCTTACTTGTTATAAAAATTTAAAGTTTAACGAAGAAAATACTCAGCTTCTAGCACGCTAAAGTATTTTATAAAAAACAAGTATCTGCTCTCGATGCGTTAACTTACATCGCAGAAATAATAATCCATTCCGAGTTTCCCCGAGCAATCGTTTATATAATGTTTTTCGGCACTATTTCATTGCCAACCTAAGCTTTCTACCACTGTATTTCGAAAATGCTTTAAAATCCATTTTTTCGCCAATTTCCAACTACTAGTTTACGTAACTTTTCATCCTGAATTTTATTATAATTTTTTCATAATTTTGTAACATGATTTAGCCTTTGTTTTAATTAAGTTTCTATTGTTTCTTTGAGTACGCCCCTTTTCGTAAACTGGTCACCCTGTTCTCCTTCCATCAGTCTCGTCTTTGGACCTCCCCTCTACTGTCTTGCGTTCTTATCTGGCTTCCCTCAGTTTTGTGCTATGGAAATCCTTTTTCCATGTAACCCTTCCAGGTTTTATCCGATTTTCCTGAAACTGACATCATTTTCCTCAGCTCGTTGTTACCTTTCCACACGAACTCGAGTGACGTTCGTACGACTCCTGGTTCGCGTACACGACCCGCGCGCGTTTTTCCGCGGCGATTTTTCCCGGAAAAGTCTTAATTTTACACTTCTTTCGGTTTTTCTTTTTCCACTTTTCTTGTCCATTGGTTTTCATTCACTAGCCGGATTTTCATCTCATTTCTGCTTCTGGTTGTCTTGCTGTGGAGTTAGGGACTTCAACGATTTTTCACAAACTAGGGTTTTACTTTACTCCCGAAACATATTTCAAATACTGGATTATTTTTACATAACTACTTCGTTTGCATACTATTTACTATTTTGAATTGTTAAAAGTTTGAGTTTAAATTTTCCATTAGCTGTAAAGGTGCAAATTCTATCACCTTTTTCCTTTTATAAATTTTCTAGTTTTTCTTTTACATTATATTTTACATTTATCAATACTAAAACTTGTTTTAGTTAGAATTTAAAAAACTTTATTTTTAACCTACTTTTTTATCCTTTAAACTTTATGAATTACCATTAACTTTTTTATATGACAAAATTTCGCTAAAACTTATTTCACCTTTATTTTAGGCCTTTTCAAGAAAAGCCTAAAAAACCTTTTCTTTTTTAAGTTAGAGGAATTTTGAAAATTTTCTCATTCTTTGAAAGCTCGTATCTTACGTAACTTTATGATTTTTTAATATCTAATCTTGCAGTAAATACACCCGCCGTTAGCGTAATGCATTTCCCGAAGATTTTTACTTTTTATTCAAATCTTGGATTTTGGCTTCCCGTAGGAATCTTTTAAGTAATTTTTATAAGTTCCCAATCCTTTTCAGACAGGCAGGGTCCAAAAGTTTAATTCTACCCGATAACAGACCGCCCGCGTATACATGCTGATCTCGTGACCTACATTTGGCTTTAACTCACGGCAAGTCCATATTATTCAAATTTACAAAATTAATTGCAAATTTAAACTCAAGACCTACAACGAGTTTTGTCCGTTGTAAGCTACCCCTCTTAAGATATTTGGTTTGATCGGCTCCGCCAAAAACCCAAGATATTGAAACCTTTTAAATATAATATCATTCCTTTTTCATTTTCCTTATATCTTATTTCATTCTTATTCTATCTAGTTCTGCCTTCCTAATCTAACAATTTACATATCACACATTTAGAATATTTTTATACATTTCATACTATACTTTCATTGTTCTTCTTATTCTCCATACTCTGAAATTACATTTACATAATATACCATGGTATACATGTCCTTTTGAAATGCTCACTGGATGAGTTCACTTCCACTGAAAACACATGTTTATATTGTACACTACTTATATAAATACAGGGACACATTTTAATTTGCCTGATAACAAACTAACAATATTCTACTGGGTTACGCTTTCATACTACTGTTATTTCCCCGCATTCATACTTCCCGAATTTTTATAATCCGCGTTTTATACGTTCTACATTATTTACCCTTTATGGTTTGATAATTTTTTATTTATTTGCCTAAGTGGCTTCAACTATCATAATTGAGAGTTTTTTTTTTTTTTTCTTTTTAAGTGTACTAAATAGTTTTCCTTTGCTTTTCCCTAGTATCCTCCTTTATATTTTTCCATTACAGTTTCCTTTCCTTAATTGATTCCTAGGTTATAGCTTACTTCCTTCCTTCCAGAATCTTAACTACTTAGACTCTCCTAACTAATTTTACGCATAATTACCTTTTTTCCAAGTAATATGCAACCCCTATATACCCCTTACTCGTATATTAGGACATTCCAGGCTCCTGAATTGTTTGTAGATTGCATTCAAACGTTTTATTCCTGGATCTGTATGTACAATTTACTTTAAAACAACAAGCAATGCCTTTGCGTGTATTCGAAAAGTGCTTAGGCCTTACCCTGCATCTATCAATGAGTCGCGTTATTTATTTAGGCCTACTACATTCATTGCAGCGTACTGTTCTCTCTCCCCACTGCCTGACCTTGATCTTGTTTCCACTCAGCTGTTTTCAAACATCCCCTCCTGGCTAATTTGTTCTCTGCCCTTTACAAACTCATCGCACCGCTTGTGTTTACATTCAATCAAAATATTTACATTTGGGATTCCCCCGTATAGTTAATCACTTTATGCATTAGGCCTACCTTTTCTTCAAAACAATAATATTTACAGTGTTAATTTATTTTTTGATGACAACTTTACTTATTGAATATATGGTTTGAGATCTCGAACATCGTATTTTCCCTTTATTCTTCCTGTAACCCGGTCTTCTATAATATAGGTTTTATTTCCTACTCTTTCATTTATTCGGAAAGGTCCTGTGTATAAAAGAAACAGTTTTCTGGTCTCGCCTTTAAATTTACTCGCCATGATGCTAGTGTTCTGTGTTACTAACACTAAATCCCCTACATTGAAGTTTGTAAATCTGCGACCATGGTTTTGTTTAGCAGCTCGTTGGTTTCCGGCCCTTATGATCCTGGCCTGGCACTTCTGGTGTTTTTCGCGTACCGTTTCTTCTCTTGGATTTGGTTGTTCCCTCGGGAAGACTTCATCCCACACGTACCTCGCCTCCTGGCCAAACTGTATTTCCTGAGGGGTGTATCCTGTGGTGTCGTGCGGCGTTGTGTTTAGAACATCCTGTATATATTCTAGGTATTGTTTCCAATTTGCCTGTCGGTTGTAGCAATATGTTCTAAGCATTCGCACAATTTCTCGGTTCACCCTCTCCGCCAGATTTACTTGTGGATGTCTTATAGGGATTAGTACATGCCGAACTCTTTCTTCCTGGATCCACTCCTTCCAATTCCCTGAAGTAAACGCCTTGCCATAATCTGTTAGGATACTTTCGGGTTTGCCAACTTCTGCAAAGTACTGCCTCATTTTATCTATACTATTTTCGGTTGTAGGATTTCTTACTGTGTAAAGTTTTACATATTTAGAGAAAATATCCACTACCACTAATATATGTTGTACATTTCCTAAACCTCTTGGTAGTGGTCCTAAGAAATCAATCGCCACTACTCGGCCTATATTATTTGTTATGATTGGCCTACTTTGACCTATTAAATATTGGTTCGGGTATTTCGCTCTTTGACAAATATCGCACTTTCTAATCTCTTCCATAATTCGATTGTTC
>JAGFPH010004202.1:4113-31668 GCA_018207615.1 Philaenus spumarius
GCCACTGCAGAGAATGAATTAACAAGAACGGCTTGCCTAGCACGCTTCCAACAACTAACAGCTGATGAGAGTGGCACACTGGTCTACCCGCAATGTTGCCAACTGAATAGGCATTGGCGCGCGAATTCAAAAAGACTACATACTTGGATACACGTTTCTACAAACGCTACACAGTTGACCTCTAAAAGTTTCAAAATGTGAACCTATTTTGCTGTTCTCATTTGGAGATTGACAGTAGAAGACAAATGTACATTTATTTTGTGTCAATAAGAAAGCAAACTGGTGACATCGTACCGCATATTTTGTTTCCAGTACTGTGTTGGTACTGTTTGAGGGATAAATTGTGGCATAGAATAATGAATGTATACAGGAAACGGGAAGTAAGTTTATGTATGTCAATTGAATAGAAATCAGAACATGTAAACAAACGTTGGACTAGTGCATGTTTAAAGAGTATTGTTTATCTATAATGGAGGAATGTATGCATTTATTTCTGTGGAAATTAGAACAGTAACATACAATATTTGTTATGTTTAATTTTATATAATAAAGAAAACTGTTGCATTTTTGTTCGTTTTTGACGGTTTGATTGAAAAACGTAAGACAGTAGGACAGGAGTCCAAAATCGGAAAAAATACATTTTTGTTTAATAATTTTGTTTTGTAGAACAGGGTTTTCTTAACACAGATACCAAATAGTATGGAGAAAAACATCAATGTTTATGTTTTACAGTAATTTTTATAAACCATTACACCTAGGTCTAGCGTTTTTAAGGCTCATTGTTGTGTTTCCCATGTTACTTTTTATATAGAGTGCTTGTTAGAAGTTAAAAAAAAGACAGGAAGGCAAAAAAAAAAAAAACGAAGAACCCTCCTATGCTTTTTTTTAAATAATCAAGTAGTTAAAACATTAGTATTTTACATGGTCTTTGGCTTCTCTTCTTGTTTTCCGAAAGTTGTGGTTTTTTAGACCTAGGTATACTTTTTTTCACAACTATGAATCGATTTTTATAATTTTTTTTGTATGTTCCTGGCAATCTAAGAAATAATAAACGGTACCAGGAACTGGCACATACTTTCTCACAAACATATTTAAATTATTAAACAGATTCACGGTGACTTGTAGGGTGTGGTAGGAGAGGTAATTTTGTATTAAAGTTGTTTTCCTATAAAAATCCATAAAATAACGGAAAAACCAACTTTTCTCAAAAACGGCTTGAACGATTTTGATAAAAATTTTACAGTTTATAGTACTTTAGGTCCCTAATAAACTATAAAATTTTAATCAAAATCGTTAGAGCCGTTTTTGAGAAAAGTTGATTTTTCCTTTATTTTATGGGTTTTTATGGGAAAATTATAATTAAAAATAAAAAATTCACAAAAATGAAAAAATCCCTGGCGATACCGTGGATTAGTACCTCCATACCAAATTTCATCAAAATCGGTCTACTGGTTTAGGCTCTAGGTCTGATAACATCCACACAAACACACAGACACACATACAGACACACACCCACAGACATTCAGGTTCAGGGGGACCCAAAACGGATATTTCCACCAAAAAATCAAACTCGAAAATTTTGACGAATAGGCTACAATACTTTCTCCATATACTATGGTATAGGGGAAGAAAGTAAAAATAGGAACCAATTCCATGAGAAAAAAAACTTTTTGATTTAAAAAATATTGTGTGTTGAAAAATTATAAAATATTTCGTTAAGTTTTTAAAGTTGTACATAAAACCCATTTTTGTTCAAAATCTTTGTTTGTTTCCTAATATTGTAAATAATGTATGGAATTAGGTAAAAAAAAAACTCAGTTGATAGGTAATATTAACTGTGTTCTTTCGGATGATATAGAAGATTTAATGCAACCTACCCTTGTCGAAATTTAGCTAGGATATATTTCTCCTTGATAGCTTTTTAGGTGTGATGTTTACCTTATCCAACCCTTGAAGGGGTGATCACATTAAATTTCTCCTCTAATAAAATTTAAGAAAACGACCAGATTGTCCACTTTGGATAAGTTTTATGTGTTTACACTTCTAAATTTTTTATAATATTAATATTGAGTCTAGTGACAATATAAAATAACAAATATTTCTATGTTGACACTCATTAAGGTAAGCCAATAACTAAATTACATTTTATATTATTAAAAAAATTAACAAATATGTTAAATTTGCTATTACCTATTAATTTAAATTTCTAAGTTCTTTCGAAAGTAGAATTGGAAATGAACAAATTCACAACTTTCAAGTAATTTTAATTTGGAAATTTAACAGTTTATGTAGTTATTACTCTTAAACAACTTATCTTACAAGAAAAATGACATTTTAATCACACAAATTCACAAATACCAATCGTTTATAATTAATACTGGGAAATATAATTTCAAAGTATAACGATATAAGCTGGCAACTCGGAAACTAATTTAAGTTTACAAAGGAAGTTACATTTAGATATTGTGTACTTTGAGCTTGGAAGAGATTTACATTTTTTGCGATGGTAAAAATATTGTTTTAAGATGGAACATGAATTGCGCTATAGATAAGTCATACAAAGTTTACTACCCCGTCATGGTGGTAATTTAATGATAACTGTCCACATCTAAAGTCAAAATGATGTTGTTTGGTTATGTTGAACAAATTATTATTATGTTTTAAAAACATTAATTTAATTTTTAGATAAATAATTAATTGTGAGCGGAATTAGATTCCTTGAAAGAAAAAGAAAGCAAGCAGTTACGAACATATTTCATCACTAGTACCTGAAGTGGATGTTTATGGTGCGATATCGTTGTTTTATGTTACGACGATGACATAAAAAAGCGATCAAGTAACAAAAGGCACTTTAGGTACAAGTTATAAACGATTCGTTTTATCATACTGCACTAGAATCACACTAACACTTCCTTAATATATTTACATTATTAATTTAGATAAAATAAAACCTGAACACAAAATCCCACAATAAATACGTTTACTAACCTCAAACGCGTTTTAACGGCAATGTCGCCATCCTCAGTGATGCATTACTGAGGATGGCGACATTGTCGTTAAAACGACTTTGAAGATTAGTAAACGTATTTATTGTGAGATTTTGTGTTCAGGTTTTATTTTATATAAGTTACTTTAACTCAAGCTCATTAGTTATTTATTTACATTATTAATGTTTTACAAATTTAAAACGCAATCTAACCGATGTGCGAAATTGCTGCTATCTGTTGGGAAGCAGCAGACATTTTGAGTAGTTGTAACTTTAAAATACCTCGATGGATTGTTTACGTACACTACTGTTTGGATCCTAGTAAAATAAAATACTTTTTCACGATACTATCACAATATCAGCTGCTTACTCACCTTGTGTACTACCTGTGAAAGCTTGTCCCTACCAGGGCTCTATTTGGTCACTACTCTACTACCGGAGAAAATATTATCAAACAATGAAGAAAGAATCATCAGTCAATAATGATACTTCCTCCGTACTACGATTTACAGATGGATGCAAGTTGCTAAGCATCAGTAACCAAACAAAGCCAAGTGAAAAACATTGCGTTGTTTTTCTTTGACTGTCTTAATGGAGGCTTTACTTGAGTCTTTTAAAAGGAAAGTATCACGGGTATCTTAGTAACTTTCACCGAAAAGGTCCAAATACACCTATAAAAAGTTTAGCAAGTGGTTGGATAGTGAGGATATTGTACTTTTGTAAATAGTACTTCGTCACAATTGTACTTTCAACATAAATTTGTATAATAAAGTAACTTTCCCTAGAATGTTTCATATAATATTGTTTTGATTGTAATATGCTTGTAAGTTGTTTAATGTAATATCGTTTCTGTTTATTAAAAAGTGCCAAAACATATTTGATTTCTTGTTCAAGTTTTTGTAGAATTACTTTTTAATTAGTTTTATTGTGTAGTTCGTGAAAAATCGGGTTAAAAACGGGTGTGAAAGTGTCTGAATTAAATGTAGAATTCATCCATTTAAAGCGCTCGTCAAAAAACTCGCATTTCAAACACGATTCACAATGAAAAAGCCCACTTTCTCCACCAGTTGTGAAATATACTATTAGGTCCTAGTATTATAAAATGTAGTATGATTATGGAATCAGCTGACGTTTTGAGTAAGTAGTGAATTATTGCAATAAATAGTCATTTTACTGACGTAACGCATTGATTAAAACCATCAGTGTATAATGTAATAAGATAACAAACCAATTACATGATTAATATTTTTATAAATTCTACAAATAAAGTGAATTTCTTGGAGAACAATACAGCCTGAACTCTGAGTTATCCTTTTTAGTTATTAAATACAAACTAAAATTAAACAGACAACTATATTAATAACAATACAAAAAGTTTTTTTGTGTTTTTACTGGACTATTAAAAAATTGGTTATTTCAATTAATAATTCACAATAAAGTGTTGCCAATTTAGGAGTTCCTAAATATAAAATACTTCTTCAATTGTTTAAAATATTTTCTATCTAAATTTATACTACGCCCACTAATTAATCACCAACGGACCCCCACAAAGTCGGTAGCCCCGGGATGGATCATTAGGTAATCATAACGAATTAGTAACAACATTATTTAAAGATATCGGACACTGGTAAAACACGGCGTCACTGTCCTTCGTCCCTTCCATTAACTATTCGTCTAACGATCAGCATGTCTTTGAATCGCTTGGTTGGGGATTACGGAATGTCTAGCCACTGATAATCGAGTGATAAGAGATCGTTTTTATTTAAAATATACATTCAATCATCTTAGATCATCACAACTTTAATATCTAATATCGATTTATTCACCCAAAACTATATTATTTTACGTAAAAATTAAAACGGTAGATCAAACTTTAATTACAAATATTTGCTTAAGAACATTTGAGCTAAAAAATGCTTAAAATTGCTGGAAAATGAAATAAATACAGGAAACGTGTAATTTGTTATTTGTAAAATGAAAGGAAGTTATTCAAAAATTATTTACTGTAATAAATGTATAGTTTAACTAGGGGAAACCCCTGCGTACTTGCACGCCAACCCCGTTGGAACCTTCCATACACATAATCATGTTATGTTTTCTTTATAATAAAAGTGTAGGATAAATAATAACCCCAAACTTAAGATGGTAAATAATGTTAAATGTTAAAAAAAAAATTATTTCGTATATTGTATAACAGCAGTTAAAATAAAGGTTGAAAGAACCAGCAAGGCTCAGGTCTACACTTTAAAAACCTAACCTAAAAATTAGAAATACAAAAGTAATTGCTTCAAAGTTTGAAATCAGCTGTTAATGGAATTATTGGGGCAAACAGATGTTTTATTTGTTAATTTATTCAATTGGTTGCTATGGTAATAAATGTAAATACATGTTTTGGTTCATCAGTCTAGGCATAACCTAAGATTTTTTCCAACTAAATTTACAAATATTTAAACAAAAATGTTTTTATCAAAATGAATTATAGCCTATGTTACTCAGGGATTGTGTAGCTATTTATTAGTAAAACTATTTTTTCAATTGGTTCGGTAGGTCCAGCGATTACCCCCTCTTTATAATTATAGTATAGATGATGCCATACCACGAAAAAGAAGTAAGTTTATAGTTGGTAATCGATATATGCATGTAGGGAAGTCAAATATAGGTACAACCATTGCATGTTTACGGGATATTATTTATCTTTGCTGTCTGGCTTTATGTATTCATTACATTCGGTCAAAGCAAAGTTAGATGGCATGAAGGATCGTTGAGGACTAGAACCACACAAATCATAGTCTTGAGACGTTTTTATACGAAACAGCTGCTCAATACAAAATGTAACTGCATTTTTTTAACCTAGAATTAACAGTAGAAGATGCATTAAATATTCTTACAGTAAATATGAGTTTTTTTGACTAATGTGAAGTACAGCTTACAGTTCGTTAAACAAGTTTCAACCAATGAGAAACAGTTAGGTAAACTTAACAGCAAATGTAATATAGATCCGTTTAATGACTTATTATTTATGGAGAAGCAGAACATTAATAAACACATCATATTCTAAAAACCATAAATTATACATTTTGTCACACTCTGTATTTTTGTTAAATATTTGTCTCATCCTCTTTAGATATTCCAGATACATTTAAATTACTGATTTTCCAAATTTGTATGTCTAATATATCTAATGCAGTTATACAACCATTTAGTACAGATAATATTATGACCAAAAATAATACGTTTGTTATAGTTGATAGATCCAAATGAGATCTTTTGTTCAGAGGTTCTTTTGATCTCGAACATTTAGAAAACGTCTACAAATTTCCACCCTCTGGAAGCGAGTTTAAGAAGGGAGAGTGTGATGAAAAGGGTACAAATAATATTGCTATAGTGGAAAAGTGGATTTTATTTTAACTTACGTTTAATAGGAACGTTTTAGATTAAGAAAATACCCCTTTTTAAGGCCCCATATGACCTTGTAGGTGCTTTAGATTCCGTGTTAATGAAAAACAAGAAACAACTCATATAAAAGTTATGCTAAAAACTTGAAATTTAACACAAATGCTCTTTTTAGCATAAGAATAAAGTTTTAAAAAATCGTGACCGTCAGTCCCCAATCAAAAAATATATGTTTTGTTTGTGTGTGAGGGGGTGAGGATGAGCGTGTGTGTGAGCGTAATCTCTAATAAATAATACAGCTGTCTTGGATTATGATTTGCAACATGATTTTAGGTTTGGCCTGCAATTAACCAAAACACGTTTATTTGAAGTCAATTTGTCAAATTTAGAATCAGGTAATATTTTTCACAACTAACAGTTTTTTGGATTAGGTAAATGCAAACAAAATGTTTACTGTATTATAAGTCAAACATCTGGTGTTAAATATTATATTGTTTCATTTAGTTAGTAATATCAAATGTTTGTTTGATGTATTTATTATTGAAATATTAATGGTGAAATTACAAAGCATGACGCAATTTGAGTTATTGGGTTTGGTCGTGTCTATTTCAATCTCTGTCTTACATTAGCTATGTATAGGTCACCGCTCAATAGTCATTTCAGTGAAAATATCTGAGTATACAATAACTTCTTTTCATTGGATTCGCCATGATTTGCTGGCGGGGTTAGTGAGCTAAGCGAGCAGGGGCAGGTGTTCTTTATATATATACATACATAATCATTTACACATTTGTATATATTGTATATAATATTCAAGGTATGTATATAGCGTTTATATAAAAATGTAAACTTGATAGCGCGTGTGATTGTGGGTACATGTGTAGGGTCTGTTAGGTTAGTAAAACTATGGAGTCACAGATGTATACATATCCAAGCATAAAATTTATAATTTAAATATAAATATAAACTCTTATTAGGCCTGTGCCATTTAACATTACGTGAGTTCTATAATAGAATGAAATTAAAGGTCTTAAATTAAAGGTATTGATGTAAGCAAAAACTTTTACATTTAATGTACATTAAAAATGTTGCCCAGTTTCCCCTTATAAGCGTTTTTCCTTCTAAAACGTGTTTTTAGATATTTTAAACCTACGAACTACTTCTCCCCCCGAAGGTGAAGAAATTAGGGGTTAAGGTTTTAAAACTTAAGTATTCAAGAAACTACAAATTCAGAATTTAAAAAAAATATTGCAGGTACGAGTTTTTCTCAATTTGTTTAAAACTAAAATTTCCCTAAATCCTCTTTATGGAGGGTGGAAGGGCGTGACGGATTTTACTTAATTTTTATGAAAATTAGCCTTTTTACTCAAATTCAATTCAATTAAAAATGTTGGTGGGTATTCTTATTTTTCCGAAAAATATTTCACCTGGTTGTCTTTCCGACAAACATCTTTTATTACCTGTACTATTTTGGTATTATTTTTTATAACACCTGGATTTTGTATTCTTTACATTATTTTTATTTAATTTACTGTGTAATTATTACGGTTGTTTTGATCAATAATATTTTCAAAAACTATATTCACCAACTGACATTGATTCAGAGTAGATGTTTACACCCGATGTAGCATGGCTCACAGATGCTTAGCATTTTATAATATAGACTCATCAAATTTCTCTGGATTAAAAAAAAAAAAACACACATAGTACATGAGTAATTAATTGTTGTTTTGAATATTTACCGCACTAAGTTGTATATTTACTTATTTATTACCTTTGTACTTTTTAAAGACCACCCAATATGTTGAAGTGGATAGTTTCGAATAATGCAAGTTTGTCCTTCAGGGTATTATTGTAAGGTAAGTAATGATTTATTTGTAAAGATATTATATTGTACACAATACACGTGCACAGCCCCAGGGGAAACACATGTACTTCTTGGTAAAACATAATACTGCTTATTGATCAGCTGAGTTGCAAATCCTGGGAATGAATTGTTGCAGCCGGGACGTTAGACAATATATTGTGTGTGGTAATAAGAAATAGTTAATGAGCGTTAATAACACGAATTTATTAGCAAATTTCCATAGGAAAAATGAGCTATTGCAGTGGCCCTTATGGTGAGACCCAAGGTCGGGAGTAGCAAATGAGCACCGATCATGGTGCCCAGAACACGTTTTGGGGTGTAAAAAAATGCATATATATATATATATGTTCGCACTCTAGCGGCCGCATTTTAAGTCCGATTTGGTCCAAATTTGGTACACGTGTTGGTTGTCTATGTGGCTCGGACGAGTTCGTTAGTCAAAAAAATCCAACAACCGGAAGTACGTTTTTTGACCGGAAGTAACTATTTTTTGAGATTTTTACTACAAGAATGAAAATGTTTTAGAGTTTTTTCTAACAATATAAATGTAGGACGTTATTCTGCGCATTTTGTTTTTTTACGCGACCTTATAGCTCGCTTAGTTCCCCCAAAATCGACAAAAACGTAAAATACCATAAAAGTACCCAGTTCAAAGCCAAGTGATGCAAACTCGAGAGGCCACTAGGAGGAAACAAATTCTACTAATATATTGAGTACACACAGACAGCTGTTTAACGCCTTCGTGAGTAGACCTATTTCCCAAATTGTTGGTTGAAACCCTAAAACATAGGCATATAAACTTAATTTTGGAAATTTGCTCAACTCACGTCAGCGGTCCAGCTGCGTGGTCGATTTATTTAAAATTTATATTGCTTCCACATTTATTGTTTAATCCTTTTAAGGCCAGGCGAACAAATAATATTGTATCCTGATAAGACCAGTGACTAAACAGTACTTCTTTGCCAAAAAGGCTTGGATGGAAATGGTAGTTTTGTCATGATGTTATAAATAATCTAAAAATACTAGTACTGTAGAATTGCACTTTTTATTTATTTCTACTTTTGTAAAAGTATTTTTTTTCAAATATTTTATTTTTGAAGATTAATAAGATTTATAATTTAAATTTTATTTTGGTGTTAAATAGGTATAATTAAAACATATTATAGAGTTTATTTCTACTTTTATATAGTATAATTTTCTAATACATTTGTGTATTCTGCATAAATACTGAAAATTTTATGAGAATATTTTAATAAATATGTTTGTTATATTAACAAAAGGTGTTTGTGGGAGTAATTTGTCGTATAAGGTCGGTAAACTTTATACAGTAACTAGCTGGCCCGATCCGGCTTTGCACTAATAGGAAAATCAAAGTTAAATGTATATTAACAAAAGTTTTATCAATAAATATATTACACTATGTATTTCTTAAGGGGATTTTTAGTAACTTTGAAACCTCAAAGCCCCCTAAAATTTAAAATTTTTTTAAAACCTTTCTTAGCGATCACCCAAAGCCCTAGAGGAAGCTACATGTCAAATTTCATTGCAATCCGTTCGGTAGTTTTTGAGATTTCGTGATGAGTTAGTGAGCGAGTGGTATTTGGATTTTATATAATTATATAGATCAAGATTTTTGGAAAGGCATTTTACCTGTATCATTTGTTTTTATTTTGCCTTTTTACCAGCAAACATAATTGTTTAGTTTACAGAACATAACACACATAAATAAGATTTATATAAACATACTAGGCTAACACTAACTATTTACACATCATTCACAATCATGTATATATTTTCTAATTAATGTATTATGTTTTATTAATGTTCTTGTGCTTAGTGAAACACGTTGCATGGACAACTTGGTCGCAGTTTACTCAAATGTTTTTGATCTCCTTCTTTTTGCTTTCGTACTACATACAGTACAGTTCCTTTCTTTTATCAGGAAGTTTGTCTAATCCCAATTAAAAAAAAACTGTAGCATCTCATCCACCCGTATGTTCTTTAACATCTTTGGTTACAGCCAATCACCAGACAAACTTTGTACAACAGAAACTGTAAATTTACATATAGGTATTACTTTATTATTGCAGTTTTGTTTGTAGATAAAATTTGATTTTTTAATATATTATTTTTTAATTCTTTTTAATTACACATTTTGTACATATCATTTTACTTGGATGGCTTCTGCCTTGAATATCAAAACTAACTGAGATTTTTGAGAAGCCTTTTCTCTATAAGCAACGCCTACTATTTCACCACGCCTGAGATTTTTTGTCTCCAACTTTAAATTTGCATAAGAGTTTACCGGGAATTCACACAATATTTTTTTACTGTGCCAGTTAAAAATGTCAGTTTTGATTATTAATATTTATCCAGAATAATATTCGAGAAACTCTTGTCAACAAGTCAAGTGATAACCTTTATTCAAATAATTCCCTATTTCGAAAGTTGTGCGACTACAGTGTGAGCTATGCCTTTTTAATTAATTTGTTTTAGTTCTTCAATACTCACAACTTGATACACCACTTATGATGTTTTTTGTTAGTTATATATTTTAATAATTGGGTATGGTTCATAATGTGGTCTTTGTTAATATATTGAAAGATTCTGATTTGGAATGTAGCAGTGTCGAAATAAATTATGTACAAGGTCTCCAGTTCCTGTAAGGATTATAACCATGTTGTAATCATGTTGTTCATGTTTTGCATTATTGTTGTTGTTAACTAAATTAACAAATCTAAACATTTTTTTAAACCTACTTCTGGTAAATTTTTTTGAAAACCAAGGTGTCAACTGTGATTATGTAGTATTCCAATAACTATACTGGACACGTCATCAGCAAAATTTATTTTTGTTTCCTGAACATGTCTCAACAATGTATCTTCACTAACTGGTGAAACACAACACTGTTTATTAACTACTCATATTGAGTAAAATAAGCATTAAACTCTAAAAACCCCCAAGACAGCTTAAAAACAAAAATATAACCATATAAACTCTTGCACAAATAATGCACAACTTACTGTACTGTAGGTATTGATGCTACAACTCCCAGCTGACAAATCAAGGACTACTTGATTTCACGAATAAACCACAAATTTAGAGAAAAATAAAAAAAACTGATTGCTTCCCTTTCACTGCAAGCAAATTTTAATTGAAATAATACAAAATAAGTGTGTAATAACTAAAAGAATAAGAAGCCGATATATTTCATAACTATTTCTGTTAGCTAATAAATCGCCTCGTGGCCGTCAAAGAGATAAATTAGTTAGTAAAATAGCAATGTAATAGTTTAAAAATACTTAAATTTACTAATAAATTGAAAAGCTCTTTAGGCTTATAAATAGCAAAACCAAAGTGAATTGGTATTTTTTAGTATCTTAGCTAATGGAAGGTTTATGGTGGTGTTACAATAATCAGCTGTTTTCCCTATCGCTTCTTGCAGATTTTTTCAGTTGCTTTTCCACTAACGGCTGATTTGATTCTTATTTTGTACTTCTTATTTTTAGGTTAAGTCTTGTATAGTATCACGTAGTGGTTTTCTGTAGAAATACATCTATATTATATATATAAGCCAAATACCACTCACTTACTCACTCACTGACTCATCACGAAATCTCCAAAACTACTGAACGGATTGGAACGAAATTTTGTATGTAGCTTCCTCTAGGTGCTCACTAAGAAAGGGTTTCAAAAAATTCGAAATTTTAGGAGGGTTTGGGTAGTCAAACTTACTAAATCACGATTTCTCCAAAACTACCAAACGGATTGGAATTAAATTTGGTATGTAGCTTCCTCTAGGACCCTAGATGCTCGCTAAGAAAGGTTTTCAAAAAATTCGAAATTTTAGTGGGTGTTTCGGGGGGTCAAATTTACTAAAAATCCCCATAAGAAATACATAGTGTAATATATTTATTGATTTTTTTTTTGTAATAACATTTAACTTTGATTTGTCTATCCGTGCAAAGCCGGATCGGGCCAGCTAGTATTTTTATATAAATGAGTACGTAATATATACATTGTCATAACTCCTGCTGTCATTGCGTTATATTTCATTTCAAAGTTTAAAACTTTTAATATATCTCTGTAATATATTCCAATCTTACAGTTGCATTCTTAAGTAAAGTTTACGTATTAACAGACAATACATCTTTTGAAAGTTCAAACGGAAAATCTTTGACTTGTTTGTAACTCTTCACAAAGTTAAATGCAAGTTGCAGACAATCATCCGAGCAAGATTTCAATATACAATGTTTGTTCTTACTGTATGCAAGTAGTTTTGTTATATTTAAGTAGAATATTATTACATTTAGTTTTATTATTATTTAAAATGTTTGGTTAAAACATATATTTTGTTATCATAGTCTTTTTTAAATGTAGTATCTGCCGATACACCATTTTTCTTTTGCGTTGTACAAAACTTTTCGAGGTTTTTTATCTACTTTGTTACCGAACCAGAGAATAAAAATACTACATAAATTGGATCAAACCATTCGTAAAAAAAAACTGAATTATTGTTACTTTATGAAAATTTAACATAGAGTTATTGTTTTAAAATTATTGATATAAAAAAACAATCAGTTCTTAAACAGGTATTTTTTAATAAACTTTTAACTATTATAAATTCATTTCCCTATTTTATTTTTTAGAAATTAAGATCACCGCTAAACAATTGAAATCAGATTTAAATTATTACATACCAAGATCTTATATTAAATTAAGATATACATATTTTCAAGTAACACTAACTGCAGTTTCTGTTCTCTGAACTTATTCCATATGCAAGATAGGCCTAAATAACAAAGCTAGTTAAATTATAATTTGGATAACTAAACATTCAGGTTGCTATAGAGTTTAGAAAATACAATTTGTTTTTATGACTCCATATTAGACCGTTTAGTTTTAAGTGGGCTTAATGGGTTAAGCCAACATTTTATCGGATGGTTTTAAATCTTAAAAACAAGCAAGCAAAAATGGTCTCTGCTCCAAATTCACTTAAGCTAAAATTAAATTGCATCTGAAGTGAAATTCACTATAAAACTCCTTCTTTAGAATCCTATCTCTAAAGTGTTTTTTTTAATATAATAGGAACTTACCGTCACCAATAGTAAAAAGTCGTGTTATTACGATGGCCGTTTCGGCTATTCAGCCATTATCAGGTTGTCGGGAGGAGTCACTCCGTTGTGATGAACACTTAAACACATAGTTTCACATACATTTAAAACAAATACAAGCACTAAGTCACACGTTAAAAACGATCGCATATCCGGTAGGCCTACTATCTCGCACTGTGCTGGTCTGTTCAATGATAGCGCGGTCTTGATACGGTTAAAGATTGGGGGGGGGGGGGGGATATATTTGGAGTCCTGTCCGTTTGCTTCTGATATTACCGTGTCGAACAATACGTTAGAGTCGAAACCTAATTTCTCATTGAGTATCAGGTCAGGTGTTGTTTTGAATATTCTGTAAATTTCATACTGTTCTAACGCGTTTAGTCATTTTAGTTTTTCACACCGATGTAGTATTTTTAAGTCAACGTTGAACATAGAATAGTAGTGGTTGTTATTGATGAGGTGTTCTGTGTACTTTGATTCTACTTTTTGTGGGCATTGTATTAATCTAGCTATCGGGATATGTTCTTTGTACCTCATCTTGAATGATCGCCTAGTCAGTCCTATATATTTCATTTTGAAATCAGCGCAAGATAACTCGTACACTCCGGTGGTGTCAAATTTGTCAGTACTATTCGCATGCATGTTCATAACCCTTTGTAGGCTATGCCCTGTCTTTGACGCAATGACATGTTTCCTAAATATGTTGTTGGCGATGTAATGCAAATCTCTATTGTATTTCAAAACTATGTATTTGTTATCCGATTTTGCTTTTGGTTTGTTACAATTGGTCTCTTGTTTCCTGTAAATTCTGTCGATAATTGCAGGGGAGTATCCGTTGCTTACAGCGATATGCTTTATCGTGTTCATTTCTTCGTTAAAATCTGTTCTATCCATCGGTATGTTCCGAAGTCTGTATATAAAACTATTATAAGCTGCCATTTTGTGTGAAGATGGGTGGTTAGATGAGGCGTGAATCGTATGGTTGGTGTTGGTCGGTTTGCGGAATATTTTGAATTTGTGGCTGCCATTGGATAAGGTTGGGTTAGGTCAAGGAAATAATGCTATTGTTCTGCTGTGTTTCGGTAGTGAATTTTAAATTAGGGTATACACTATTCAAATAAGTTCCTAGTTTCTGAATTTTTCTAGATGTGCCTCGGTATAAAACAATTATGTCATCTACTTGTCCGTGCAAATAGATGATGTTAACGTAATGTTTGTTTGTGCCACTTACGATGTAATTGTTTTCAATATTATTTAAAAATATCTCTGCCATGATGCTTGATAGCGGGCAACCCATTACCAACCCTTTGTTCTGGCTGTAGTACTTATCATTGAACTGGAAGTAATTTTGGGCAAGATAAATGTTAAGCAAATCTATTAGCTCGTCAATTGCTTCATCTTTTAAGGTTTTGTTGGTTTTCAATATGTTTTTAATATGTTATTAAAAGTATTTTTGAAGACATATAATTTAAATGTACTATTACTCTCTCCCCCTCTTATTCACTATTTGATTTTAATTTCTGTTGTACGTGAAACAATGGTTGTGTAGAAAATAGTTAGATCAAGCAGCTAAACAGCTGACTTGAGTTTCCAAAATTCAGATCATACGTTTTAGGGTTTAAACCAACTATTTGTTTTCATGGTCTACTTACGAAGGTTCTGAATAGCTGCCTCCATGTACGAAATATATTACTAGAGTTTGTTCGAACCTCAGGATCCAGCCCCACCTCACGCGTTGCTTCGTTTCGCTCGTAGAACAATCATCTGCTTTGGTATTATCAACCAATCAAAAGATGTCCCACGGTAAAATCGCCAAATGGATTTAACCGGGTACTTTTATGGTATTTTGCGTTTTGATCAATTTTGGAGGAAACAGACGATCTACAAGTTCGTGTAAAAATAACAAAATGTGCTACATTATATCAATTGTTTTAGATAACATTCCAAAATTTGTCATTCTTGTACGAGTAATATCAAAGAATTAAAAATGTTGTAAAAAACATGCTTCCTGTTACTGGATTTTTTTCGGCTAGCGAACTAGTCTGAGCGACTTAGAAAACCGACGTGTGTACCAAATTTGGACAAAATCGGACGAAAAAAGCGGCCATTAGAGTACACTAAGGGCTCTGCCCCTGGACGCTTCGCGTCCCAACCCCGCCTCGGCCTTCGGCCTCAGATGGCTGCTTCGCTTCGCTCGCAGTTGGAAGATTCACTAAAGAATGTCGTTAATCTTTGGCTCGTTTGTACATAGGTTTGTAAAATTATGAAACCAGGCTTAAATATATTAACAGTAATTACAAGATTAATTATAACCTCAAATACATGCTTTAGAAATGTGAGAGGCTTTCATTACGATTGTAGTTCTAGTTCTACTATCTTCTGTCAACTAAATTTTTGAAACCAGGCCTAAATATAGTAAAAACTATTGCAGGATTAACATAACCTCAATACTACGTTTCAGAAATGAGCCAGTCCTATATTACAAAATTGACTATTCGAATTTATCCATCTTTGCCAAGTTTACCTTTTTTTTTTTGACAAAATAAATTGTTAAATCGGGCCCAATTTATTCTAATTCCAACGTGCTAAAACAGTATAAATTATCTTGTTTTTTAACAGTAATTAAAAACTATTCAATGAACAGCTGATAAAACGGTATAAATTGGCTTGTTTATAAACAGCTGTTTTGATCGCTTTATTTACTATTTCATTGTTATTTTGTAACCAACATGGCAACCCATAAGACCGTATGTTAAAAATTTTCTACTTTTAAATTAGATTTTCTCAAAAATTGCGTTTTTACACGAAATACAACTATATGGGTGTACTTTAAAATCAAAACTACACCTAAATACAAAATTTCTTTGAATTCGTTAGAGCCGTTTTCGAGATCCGCGACAGATACAAAGATAGGTAAAAATATAGATACAAGAATTGCTCATTTAAAGTAATAGGATATATAGAGCGAACACATATATAGATAGCATGTTTAATTACAAAATAAAACGTATTCTAGGGATCATGATCGGTGCTCATTGACCACTCCCGAGCTGAGGTCTCTCTATAGCTTATAGGTTATCAGCAATAGGTTATCTTCGGTAATAAGACCACCCCCACTCATGTAGATGGTTATAAATATGTAGCTAAGACCTAAGTTATACTGGTTATAATGTTTTATTTGTAGCTCGTATATCACTGAGGATGACGACTTTGATGTTGAAACGCGTTTGATTGTGAAACGTATGAGTGTGAGAAGTTATGTTAATGTTATTATTCTTAATACTCCCTATAATTGTTTCTAAAGCGTTCCTTTTATTTAATTTCGTTCATAACAGCGTAAGAATATTAAAGGTAATATGTATTTCAACATCCCTTATTATTAGTAATATAAAAATATAAATAGAGACCGATCAGTTTTGTAAAAAGAACATCACCGAAAGTATGTATTGTAGCCTTATTAAAGGTGCACGTTGTAAGTATTACTGGTAAAAGTACATGAATTTAAAGCATAATACATAATAACTGGACGACCAACCTCATGTCATTAGAAAACGTATTATTATATAGGTAAAATTTTCCCTATTTACTGATGGATAAATAGAAAAATGAAACTCTTAAGAGCCTTAAAGCTTTTGTATAACTCACTTTCAATATAATTTTAATGTTGATTGATTGCTTCACATTTTAAAGTTATTCATCTTATTTTCTGTCATGGATGATATTCGACGTGGTGTTTTCCTTCTCAAACTCCAGACACGGAAATCGAAACCACTCTCTGAAATTACAAATATACAGTCAAAGAACATTTACTTTTCCTTTTACTTTTATTGCATAAATAAACCTTTATTGCTTTATTTCTTGTCTTGTCAAATATTTAAAAGAATAGTATCTGATTAATGGAATTGCTTATTGATTGTATTTTCAATTCGTGAATCCATCTAATGGTTTACTTCTACCGTTTTTTTGGTACTTAGTTTTTGTTCTTACAACAGATTTGTTAATACTTTTTGTACTTGTTTCAAATTTGGTTGCTTTTTACAAGTTGTAAATATTTTGATTGATTAAGATTCGAGATAATCTAATAAGAAATAATATTTATAACTATTTAAAACTTTAGTGGCAACGAAAAACTCCAGTCCTGGGGTAAACATTATGTAACACCTATTGGTTTAGTAAGTAAATATTTAAATAATACCCAAACTAAATTAATTATTTATTTATTATACTATAATGCCTCCAGAACTGTATATATAGAATATATTTGTTTAAATGCCTTGATGTCCTTCTACAGTCCTTTTTGTCCTTATTAATGGGTCTACCGGTTTACGAAATGCATGTCTCCATTTTCAAGCCGGGAATGAAAACATACATGAAATGCACATAGTTTTTCACTGAGCCATAATTCAAATTTTTAAATAAACACATCACAAAAATATTTAAACAAATTATCACAGTACGTTTAAAAACACTTCATCGTTGGCCAACTAATACACCCCGACGATTGTTGAATCTTTATCTAACATAACATACCACCATCTTTCTATCTGTACTTCATGTCTGTGTTTATTCCCGACTGGAAGTCCCATCAATAAGGTAAAAAAGGACTGTATAAGGACATCAAGGTCCATACCATTTATAAGTTAAACATCATAGTTAGTTATTAGTTAGTTAAACATCCATATATAGTTATATATGACATCAATGTATGTAAACATATATAGTCTACATTAATTAGGAAATTTATTGTCCATATACTTATAAACTGAGTATCAAAATAAGTCGACCACGCAGCTGAACCGCTGACGTGAGTTGAACGATCCAAAATTAAGTTTATATATTTTATTAACCAACAAACTATTTGAAAATTCTTCTACTCACGAAGGCACTGGTTAGCTACCTGTGTGTACGAAACATGTTAGTAGAATTTGTTTGCACCTAAGCCTCTAGTTCCTGCTTACGCTGCTTCGTTAATCTCGCAGCGGAAAAACTCGCTATGCTAGTTAGCCCCTCGACCTTGCGGCCTCGGGTTTTGGACTGCTTCGCTTATCGATTTTAGGTGAAGCCAGACGAACTATAACGTCGCATAAAAAACAAAATGTGCAGAATAATCTCCTTTATTTATTTTTTTAAACAAAACCAAAAAAACTTTTATTATAGTACGAGAAAAAAAAAACATTTACTTCTGGTCAAAATCGCGCTTCCGGTATTGGCTAACGAACTCGAAATAACTATTTAGGCGACCAACGTATGTTCCAAACTTGGACCAAATCGGACCTAAAACACGGCCGTTAGCGTCCGAACACATATATAAATATAATAGTTAGTGACACCCCAGAACGTATTCTGGGGACCATGATCGGGGCTCATTTACTACTTCCAACCTTAGGTCTCACGATAAGGGTCATTAGTAGCTGCATTATTAGCTCATCTTCCCTACAGAAATTCGCTAATATGAATTTGATTGTATGTATGCGCTAAAACAGACAGTGCTGGAATAAAAACAGCTGTCGTTGGTTTCAAAATTAACAGCTGATTACATTGTTGATTGTTGCCAGGCCTCGTTGCTTATTACTTTCTTGTTTGAGGTTAGTTAACGCAGTAGAGGTTTCTTAGAGCGTTGTTTTCGCTCACACGGAACAGGCCCTTCTGGTGGACCTAGTTCGCTGCTGTAAAGTTTCAAGAACTATTTCACAAAAGTCCGTCTAGCAATGTAAACATAAGTGTTCCATTGTAGGGGCAGTGTTTTGACTCTGTGTAAAAGGCGGTTCAAAACATTTAATGAAAGCTACGGTGGACTTCTTTAGAGACCTACCGTTTCCCAAATAAAGCCTTCACTGGGAATCTTTTAAAATGAAAATCAGCAAAACTTAATAATGGAGGATTTATGGAAAATGTGTTTGCTAGAAACCAAATTTGCCAGCTTGACTTTTTGTATTTGTGTAAAGAATGAAACATTTAAAACTCTTGTAATTTCAGCACTGTACTGTTTATTTTGGGCACATACCGTGCGATAAATTTAATAAAAATAACAGAAAGTTTCAGTCATAATTATTACTTTTAACGTCCAATCATTGAGAAAGAATAAATAATGAAATACAATTACCAATAGACTATCGTGGTATCAGCCACGATAAAGAGCAGGAATTAGACTAATACAATGTTCTAGTTTTTTTATCTATTCGCATGATCATGTGACAGAAAGCCAGTGACGTCATTGTCTCCTCCTGGAGGATAAACTAATGAAGTAAATGTAAAGTCTAGAAGTACAATCTGGGTTTCCTCTCGTCATTCCTCTCATTAGCTGTGTTTCAAACCACACTCTGTCAGGTATTTCTATCGCAGTTTATAACTCTGTGACTTGTTTTAATTGAATAAAAATGTTAATTAAAATTAAATCAAACTTTGTCTCATCTTCATGAATTAACTATGTATTTAATACTATCGTGCAATTGTACTAATCTGTAGGGATATACAAATATTGTGAAAACAAACTAAAATCAATATTGTTTGTGGAACAAGTTCAACTTTTGGTTTTGAAACGTTTGCTAACTTCTAAAACGATTCTAACCTCTAAGACATTTTAACAAGTAGATCTTGCTTCATTGATATTATTCTTCTGTGGAGATTTTTTTTAAATTAAAAACTCCACAAACTGATGTTTTGAAGATGAAATTCGCAAGCACCAAATTTAAATTTCTTTCATGTATATATACAAATGCAGTTTACTTGATAAGAAAACCAAATGAGTTAAAACAGTACAATATATTTTGTTTCGAGTACTTTGTGGAAACAGTGGGATAAATTGCTAAACAGGATAATGAGTTTATAAAGGAAACAGGAAGTAAATTTATCTACCAATCAAACGGAATTAGAACAAGTAAACAAACGTTGAACAATTTCATGTTTACAGAGTTTTGTTTCTCTCTGATGTCTGGATTTATGTATTTCTTTTTATTTACATTAAAACAATAACATGCTATAGTTTGTTTCATTTTTGTATTCCTTTTTTTTAAAGAGAATCCGTTTTGCGTTGGTTTTTAAGCGAATTTCCTTTGGAAAGATGAGCTATTGCAGTGACTCTTATGGTGAGATCTAAGTTCGCGAGTAGTTTATGAGCACCGATCATGGTCTCTAGAACAAGTTTTGGGGTGTAATTTAAAATGTTTTATTTATTTCTATATATGTATAAAAATATGTTCGCACTCTATCGGACGCGACACAAAAAACCCCAATAACCTGAAGCACGTTTTTTTCCAGAAGTACATATTTTTGAGATTTTTAGTTCTAGAATAAAATATTTTAGTGGTTTTGTATACAATAAAAAAACAAATATAGGAGATTGTTCTACATATTTTGTTTCTTTACATGACTGTATACCCCGTATGGTTCCCCAAAATCTATCAATTTATAATATGTCGTATGTTCAAATCTAGCGAAACGAGTTTATGAGTTGCGAGCGAAGCAAGGAAGTCCATAATCAATACACTTAAGGTTGAGGCCCAAGTTCGCAAAGCCGGGCTGGAGATTGAGGTGTACACAAATCCTTCTAATATGTTTAGCTACACGCAGGCCAATTCATGAGTAGACCAATTCCCAAATATTTGGTTGAATCCCAGAACATATAATCTTAATTCTAACTCACGTCAGCGGTTCTAATGCGTGATCGATTTGTTATGATTTGATTGAAAAACGACTTATGTGATAAGAGGTGGCGCTTAAGCTAAGTGTGGTATTTTATCTTGGGATCCATCTGTGAAATCTAGGACGAATAAGATAGTTAAAGATGGTAACTTTGTCATATTTTGGGGTTGAAATAGAAGAGGTTGAAGTTTCTTTGTTAACGAATTCATCCGAGCCTCTTAGAAAACCAACGTGTATACCAAATTTGGACCAAAGCGGACGTAAGATGGGGCCGTTAGAGTGTGAACAAATTATGTACATATCATTTTTAATAACACCCCAAAACATGTTCACCCCCCGACCTTAGGTCTCACCATAAGAGTTACTGCAATAGCTAATCTTTGATATGGAAATTTGCTAATAAGTTGGATAGTGTAAAAATCTGTTGAACAATATAAGCAGCCTCTCTAAAAAAAGTTTGTTTTCAAAGCTAGTTGCAACTATAGATAGTGCAGTGAATACTTCCACAGTTGGGCTGGAGAGAGTGTTGTATTGCCTTTTTTCTGTGGGTTGCAAGATCCTAAACGAACCCTGCCGACGTTGACCAAATTGATCTTTTGAACCCTTAAATTGCCTAGTTATTCCCACCCAGTAATACCCGTCTTCCTCATGAAGGCACAGATACTTCCTATTGGGTTTCCTAGGATAGTTTCCCTTTCCTACCCTGGGGTGCCTAGGGTAAAAGTTCTGGCTCTACCTAGAGCCTCAATTCCAATAGGATGTGTTAATCCGATTCGTCAGCCAATTTCATACTTATACTCTCCTCAGCAATCAAAATTCTATGTCCTGAGGTGAGAGTGACCCGTTAATAGGCCGACCATCAATTTCATGTTATCCCTTCCTAGTGAGATAAGTTCTTCAGCATATTTTCTTCAGAATATTTCCTACCTGGCCTGAACAACTTTCTGGCAAGTCCACTCGTTCCTCCAACCCTCCAGGCTTTATATTTGTACTCCTGCATCCACATCTTAACCGATAATCGGGCATGCCCATAGGAAATCCCAACCACCGGCTCAGGGCCCACAAGAGGAGACTTAGACCCTTTCCTGGTTAGCTCAGCACACAGAAACCTCATTCCCCTGGCTAAGCTTCATCAATGCCGAGCAGTGCCAAAACACTTTAGATTTTACTCTATATGAATTTATCGCTTTGATCCCTGCTTGGCTATCAGAGAAAATCAGGATGTTTTTACCTTTGTATCCCACTCTAAGATTCTCTTCTATGCTCTCCAAGATCGCACAAACTTCTGCCTGAAAAACAGTAGCATGTTTGCCTAGATACAGGACAGTGGAGCCCTTAGGTTAAACAGCATTGACTCAACCCCCTGTTCCCGTCTGCGTCTTCGAGCCATCTGGAAACCAGACTATATCCTGCTCGTCGCATAACTTCCAGACTCCCATTCTTCTCTAGAGAAGATTTTTGTCTTGAACGGTTTCTCAATAGAGAGTTTGGAATCATGTGGTCTGACGGCATGATTAAAACTTTCTTGGAGACCACCTGATTTATTTTGCAGTGAACCATTGCAGGCCATCTTGTATTGCCTGTTCTGACAATTGTATCGTTTTAGATTCATTTAAGGGTAAGAAAAATTTTCTGTATATTATTTATGAACAACAGATTATTAATACTACCATCGCGGTAATATGTGATGTACGAAATAACCACTTGGCCACTTAGTAGACCTAACTCATATTTTATTTCTATAGGTCTAAGGATCTGTTTTATTTTAATACGAAGAATTACGAATAAAATCAGACACATCGTAAGTAAATTCAATGAAGCAAAACCTTAAAACATGTAACTAGTTATGTAGTTTTAAATATTTAATTTAAGAAATCCTTGGAGGATTCTATAAAATCGGGGATAATATTTTGTTTATAATGTTTCCAAAACAATAGAAATACATAAATAAATGTAAATTTCTTCATGAACCACCTAAATTAGAATATGTGATGAATAGATGGTTCTAATAACGTCACCTTTTAATATTTTAAATAGTTTTAAACATTATACACAAGATTCCTACTGTTTCTTTTAAAATGTTGTCTCCCAGAGCGAATTTAATGGCTTGTGTCTATTGGTGTAAACATTTAATATGTAAACCTTTTAAAACCGTACGACTTTTGTACAGTGGTTAAAACTTAGAAAATATATATTTGCAGGAGGAGAGCATAAAATGAATTCAATCCAAAAACCTGTTCCTTTTACACTAATGTTACAATTCGCAGAACACATTTCTGCAGCCAACTTTGTGAATACCTACTTTACGACGAGTTCTGTAAACATGGTTTGGAATTCAGTTTAAAGTACTAACGGTTTATTTGATTTGTTTTTACTTCTAGGCCTAGTTGTGAAATTTCTTCGGTTAAATTGCAAGTAGTTCAGTTACTTCATAACTTAAGTTGATCTATAATTTTAAATTCATGTTTTTGAATGCACATCTAGAGGGTAATAATAACAAATTATAAAATACGAAAGTTTAAAAATTACTAATGAAAATAAAGGACTTTATTTAGTTCGACTATTTTTGTAACATGTAAACATTATTATTATTTCTACACTTTTCACTGACAAATTTATCTTTATATTCTTAAGCCTCAAGAAGTTAACATTAACAATATATTCTGACGCATCAGTTTATTACTCTAAAACAGTTTCACCTCAGATGTAGGTTGTACAAGTAAAACACAGAATCTGGTTGATTGGTAAACATGTGTAATAACATTGTGATTGAGTAATTTAGTAACAGCTTTCCAATGAAATAACCTCCTGTGTGTTGCCTTAACAGTAATGGAATTGCAATGCTGATGTCTAGTAATGTTGATAATTGTTTTAGTACACCATAATTATGAACCGTTGGTTCCTAACCAGTTAGGTTTTTAATATATGGAAATAACAAATGAATGTTCTATAAATGTTTTATACTAAATTTAAAACCTGTTTTAAACACTAACTCCTTCAATATTTAAAATAAAAAATAAATAAATCCCCCTTCACCGTAAACCAAACAAGTTACCACGACTGTGTTTTAACAACCAAATACTTCCAACATACTATTAAAATACACCTTGTACAGTTTGTATTATTTTACTACAGATTGGCTTACAAAATGTACGCTTTAAAAATCGAATATGTCAAGACGAGACTATAACAAAAGCGCGTAAAACTAAAACCAATTTACCTGACACTGTGCGGTTTTGTTAAATGCAGCTAATGAAAGAAATGCAAAGAAGTAACAGTTTTTCAGTAATTGGTACTTTGAAATTTTTAGGTCAAACGAAAATAAAAAAACTAAATATAAATTTCAATGCGGAACATTTTGATCTGTAGTAAGGATTCTTAAATAACTAGGGGAGACCCCTGCTTGCTCTGCACGCCAACCCCCGATGGGATCTACTAAAAACATATATTATGTTTTATTTATAATTAAAGTGTAGGATTAATAATAACCTCAAAACTAAGTTGGTAAATACTGTAATGTTAAATGTTCAAATCAAATTATTTCGTATATTTTATAACAACAGTTATAATAAAGGTTAAAAGAACCAGTAAGAATCAGGTCATAAACCTAACCAAAAAGTTACTCACTGTGTATTGCCAATAAATAGGCCTACTATTACATATGTCTTATTTATTTTTAATTAGGATGTAACATAGTTTTTTCTTATTTTTAAATTCCTTAACGCAAGGTTTTATTGGTTTTGTGTGTGTTGAAACATGTGTTGGTTCAGTAAAGGCCTAACTTTAAATATTATTTTGTTCTAAAAGCTGGATATCCGAATAAATTGTTTTATCGGTTATTTTACTCAATTGGTTGCTATGGTAATGAATGTAAATTTATTCAACAAGTTGTTTCAACAGTCTAGGCCTAATGTAAAATTATGTTTAATTTACTAAAAGAATCATTATTATTGTATCCACGAAAGCAGCTGGATTAGTTTGTTTCTTATTATAAAGAGCTGTTTTGTATGGAAATGGTTTTTAAATTCGTTACATGTTAATCTTGTGGGGGAAAACCCGACCTTTGAGATTAGCTCACGCCATTAACGATAAGAATGTTTGACATCTATAAAACCTTATTGCAAAACTTCGAAATGACAACTCAAACATTAAATTTGGTCCAGAAATAAGGGAGGAGTTGTGTTCACAAAAAACTGCTTGACGTATTATATATAAAGATTATTATTTGACGGAGGCAATAATTCATTTTAAAGTAACCAAATTCTGTAATTTACATGGGTGTGGAGTATGTGTAGAAAGAGTATAGTTGGGTGTAGAAATTGCCAGCTTTCAGCGTTTTATTTTCCACTGCAATTATAATATTTATTTATTATTATAATGTGATTTAAAATAAAAACTATTTAAATATAGTAGTCCATTGTTGTAAATACCAACAATTAAATATTCAAAATAACAAATTTACTTGTATTTCTATGGTTTAAATTTAAATTTTTCTAATATTCTGAAATTTAGCTTTATCACTTTCACGACTTTTATGAAATCGATATATTTTTTTTCACAAAATCGTACCGTATTGTATTTATAAAAATATATATTTTTAGTACCCCTTAAAGTGAACATAGTACTATATTCAATGCTTTCAGTTTATAGAAAACCCCTTAATTTATTTACTTTATCTACAAATTTAAAAAAACCCTTTACAAATATATGACACCTTCTTAGCTTAATGAATTAAGAATTAAATGTTTATAATAATATAGTGTAGTTAATTGATATACGAAAAATATTAGTAATCGATTTTAAGTTAGTTTTTCAAATGGTTATAGAGGTAATAAACAATTAAAGTTAACACTTATCTCTTTTTTTAAACGAATACACCAAGTTTCTTTCTAGGATCCTATCTATAATTTAATCTTGCCCATCAGGGTATTGAAGAAGTCACAATAAGTGATTTATTTGTAAAGATATGATATTGCTTACAATGCACGGACAAAGTCCCAGGACAGGGACATATACTTCGTGGTGAAATACAATGCTGCTTTGAAAATATAATGTGGTCAATTTGGGAATAAATTGTAACGGTAAGGAATTTGTGATATGGTTCTTGTGACCAAACGAGTGGGAACAATATTGCATTTATTTACAATTTATTTAAACATTTTAATTATTGTAATATATAATTTAAACTGATAAGTAAATTATGAGAAAACTATGTATTTACTGCCAATAAATATCACTCTAAAGTTGTGGCATCAAATTTGAGGGAAAATACAAATAATTTTAAGAATTTTTAGACATATGTATATACAGAGTGTCCAGCTTCGACTGTACGAAATTTAGGGGGTGATTTATCAGCTAAAAACAAGCCAATAATACAGTATAAAATGTGTCTTATCTCGCTCTGTATTCTGTTTGTCCGTCGTATGTGATTTGTACAAATTCCTTATTATGTCACAAATAGTGTGCAATATAATCATGAAACTTCGTATGAATAGGGTAAATATTACTTGAAAATTTTGTTTTCCTGCAACAATAGTTTTTTAAAATGATGGCAGTTGAAAATTTTCAATATTAAATATCTAAAAAACTATACATAAAAAATATAAAATTAAAGACAATACATTTTTAGACTATTTAAAAAAAACCTACGATATATGGTTCTTCCTAATTGAGTCATAAGTAATGGAGATAACTCAAATTTAATGGTCTACTGTAGGGCTTTTTATTAATATTTCATTAATAAGAACACTTTCAGTACCCGAATTGCCTACATAACTGATTACTACAACTGACTCGACAACAATGGCCTAAATACTACTACTACAACTGACACAATGATGGTGGCATATTTGACTTCAACTGACTACTAAAACTGAAACGAATAAATAACTTATTTTTAATATCAACCAAGGTTGTATATAATTATGTTGTTGGAATAGCCAAATAGACATCCATTAACAAAGAATAATATTACCTTATATTTGGAAGAATATATCGGGGAACATGGAAAACAGGATTTTGGTCTCATATTTTTATTATACAACGACATTAATAGTAGGTACATCAGTCGTAGTTATTACCATGCAGAACATAAAGTAACATCGTATAAATGTGTTTTACTTTGTGCATTTCCGTTTCTTTACGACAACACATTAATTTATGGTGGGCATTAGATAAAGTGGGACTTGGAGCAAGTGTGTATCCGTCACTGACTGTAATAGTGTTGCAGCTTATGTACATTATATTTCATGAAATATATTGTGAATTTTATGACTGTACGGACTTATCAGCGCTTTTTGCATGGAGACTTTGTTATTGAAACAAGTTTGAAAATATAACAAAATAATGTTTATTCATTTTATTACTTTTAAAAGTTAGAAATACAAGAACAAATCAGGAACTAAGTTTAAGAAATACACTTTAGGCAGAAGAAGATAAAACCGTAGCACAGTATGTGATTAAGTTAGTTATGAATTGTTAGTTGCACAAATGGCCATCTACTTTCATAAGATGTTCAAGCATTGACGAATAGTTTAACACAGGTAAAAAATTCG
>JAGFPH010004202.1:31678-74548 GCA_018207615.1 Philaenus spumarius
GCAATGACCAGAAGATGTTCAAGCATTGACGAATAGTTTAACACAGGCAAATAATTCGCATAATAATCAAGACAGGGCACATAATAAACAAGAAAAATCACATACTAATCAAGAAAAGGCACATCATAAGCAAGAAAAGGCACATCATAAATAAGAAAGGTATCAACACTGAGGCTGGTATTCATAGTCGTTTCTTAAGGTAGCCTTAAAGCTCCCTCATGTAAGAAAACCGTAAGGTCGGCTCATACCTTAAAGAGACTATACAAATAGTTTTCAATTCATAGACGTTTATTTAAGGTGGCCTTTGGTGAGGCTATATTTAAGGAGACCTAAAGTGTAGAAGACACGTATACCAATTTTACAAAAGTAAATACCTCTAGAACGAATATTTCATTAACTATAAATAAAGCTATCCTTGTGTAATTTAACTTGTTAAAGCATTTAAAATGCAGTTATTTAGTTTATTTAAGAACGTAAACAGAAATCGTTCATAACTTTCATAGTTTCTTACTTTACTATTGTTGGCTCTTAAGTTCAGTTGGCACAACTTAGCAACTAAAAACTCATCTGCTAAATTGGCGAATTTATTCAAACTGTACTTTGGTTTTTACAAGAAGAGAAATTAATTTTGGATAAAAATTGCGACATTTTTAAATTTAACGAAAGTTAATTATGTAAGCATATTGTAGATAAATATTAACACTCAGTTTAAGATATTTATAAAACACAATTGAAGTTAAATGTTGTAGAATTCTTATACATTACTTATAGGCCAAAATTCTACTTTAAATAATGTAGGTTATCCTATTGTTTTTATATTGTTTTGACCCAAGGATTAATATTATTTTGTTTGTAGATAATATAAATTAATTTTAAATTAACATTTCTTTCATTTAGTTAAAGCTTGAAACACCACATTTGAGACGAAGTTAAGCTAGTAATAGACCTGTATAGCAGAATTATTATTGCCAATATTATTCTTTAATACAAAATGTTGAATGGCACAATAAGTTTGCTTAGGCAATGGTAGGACCAAAGATAATAATACTTTACTAAAAAGTTAAAGTACGTAGTTTTAATTTAGCGTACCTAGGCCTAATTAGTTATTCCAAAAACCCATAAATTATGATACAAAACTAATTGGCCTATATCCATATATTGTAGTCTTTTTTCAGTTTGAATATTACGATGTAGGCCTAATCCTAGTTTCAATTTTCTTATTTTAATTTTAGACCTGTAATATACCAAAAACCACTTTCTGATTTTAGTTAA
The DNA here is from genome assembly GCA_018207615.1 of Philaenus spumarius. Classification (NCBI taxonomy): domain Eukaryota; kingdom Metazoa; phylum Arthropoda; class Insecta; order Hemiptera; family Aphrophoridae; genus Philaenus; species Philaenus spumarius. Next base: position 32,951 of record JAGFPH010004202.1, read on the forward strand.
AAGGAAGAATGGATTCAAATAAAAGAAAACTCATCACTCAAGAAGAGAGATTGTTTATTTTAGAAATGGTTAAAAACAACAAAACTATTTTAGAAAATAAAAAAACTGATGCCATATCTACAATTCAGAAAAGAAGGAAATGGCAAGAAATATGCCATGAATTTAATAAAATCCCTGAACATAACAAGGTCAGTATTTAATTAAGGTACCATTACATAATGATACATAATTTCATAATTTTCATGATAGTTGTAGGGCCATTATTTATAAAAAATTAGTGTAGCCTAGCCTACTTACAATTTTCTCTGTTTGCCTGTAGAGTAATATTAATTTTGCTTACAAAATTATTAATTTTGCTTAGTAATTTCTTAAAAAATAATTTTGTGGGGGTACATATATTTAGTTGTTAAGCCTACTATTATAATTGTAATATCCATTGTAAAATGTATATTGTTTCAGAAAAATGTCGAACAAATTAAAAAAGTATGGGACAATGAAAAGACAAGAAGAAAAAGGGAGCTCGCCGAAGAAAAATGGGAGTTTTACCGAACTGGTGGGGGGGCCATTTATTAAATGTGTAACCACATACAATCCCGAAATTGACGAGACATTGGAACAGGTAAAGAATATTAGAACATTTTGTTTGCAATTCATTTTTTTATAGTTTTACAAAAAGTTAGAGATATTACATAACAATACTTGTATATATCTCATCATTGATTATTACCTTTTACATTAATGCCATGCAAGCTATGTATAAAACAATATTAATACTGTAATAATAATCCCCGGCGGAAACAATGATGTTAAAACGCCAACTGCTTAATTCCAAACAGAAATTGGAAATTTCAGTTTTGCTTCACTAAAACTGAAATTTAAAATGGTGCTAAATTTTGTTCTGATAGGGTCTAGAGAAATCCGGAAGTATATTAAATATAAATTTCCAAACACAGTACGTTGTAAGGTAAAGTATTTGGGTGATTTTATGTAGGGAAAAGAAAGACAGGTAGCTTTATTAAATTAATACTACATACATTTATTGTTTTTGTTTCAAGGTTGACATAGAACTAAAGGATGCATTGGACAGCGACACTATAGAAGTGTCTTCATTGGGTCACATTACAAACAACCCAACCGTGGTAGAAGACGATTTATGCTCTTCAGTCATTGTTGAAATAGAAAATTCAGTCGAGGCTGACAGTCCAAGTAAGTTAACTACAGACAAATAATGTAAGCAAAGCAGTTCATACACGACATAATATTTTACCGAGATACTGTTTGAAAATAAAATGGTTTCTATTTCCTTATCCTTTTGAATAAGTTTTACGTTAATTGACATATATGTCTTATGCTAATAATTATATTTCTATAAAATGTGGGCTTGTAAATTCCATTACAATATGAATAAAGGATGTTGTGTGTGTGTTGCAGGACCATTCCCGTCAGCTTCGCCAAAAATTTCCTTAAAAAGTCGAGGAAATATAATGAAAACATCAAACAAAATAGATGTTATCAATAAGGAAGGTGCCTGGAGGATTAAAAGGATCCAAGCCCTGATTAGGCAAGATCTCGAGCTCCACAATTTAAAAATGGAACAGATGAGACTGGTTATTAAGGAACAAGAATTAAAAGTACAATTAACAGAGATCATGTTTAAGAAGGAAATGGAGCAGTCGTTTTAAAAAAATTATAATTATTTACTTTTCATTAATTATTAATTGTTGAATAAAACACATGTTTATTTACAAAAAATGTCTTTGAATAAACGCTTGTGTTATTGCAAGATTCCTTACATTTATGTCTAGTGGCAAGACCGGGTAGTCTGGTATTTCCTCTTCGTACATATCATCTTCAGTGCAACCACTTTTTACATAAATATTGAATAAAACTGCACAAGCAGTAATTATTCTCAATTAATTTTTAACTTTATTGCCAAGAGTTCTTGAAAGGCATGGAAATGTTTTCTTCCAAATTCCAAACATCCTTTCTACGGTTGATCGCGTAGATTTATGAGCACGATTATAATTATTTTCGGCTCTACTGGTAGGGTTGAGCACTGGCGTAAACATATAAGCGGACTGTCGGTAGCCACTATCTCCTAAAAGAAACCCTTTAATAATGCCATCGTCAAAATTTAGTTTGACATTACTATTTTCAAAAATTCTAGAATCGTGTGCTGATCCAGGCCATCTAGCTACAATGTCCATTATTTCTAAATTTGGTCCGACAACGCACTGGACATTGATAGAAAAGAATCCCTTACGATTGCGAAAAATTTCTGCTCTTTCTCACCCCGGACTTTTAATTGGAATATGGGTGCAGTCAATGCATCCAACAACATTAGAAAAATTTACAATTTTATAAAACCAATTTGTGTTAGATTGAAAACATTCTTCAGTTGACTGAAAAGAAATGAATTTTTTCTGTTGTCTTGACAAATGTTCTGACACAAAATTAACTATTCTTGACACACTTGATTGGCTTATTCCTTTTAAATCACCACAGACCAACTGCAACAAAATTTAGAACAAATTAGTATTGTGACTTACATTTGGTTAGTTTTATCAAAATTACAAAACTCTTGTCATATTAGAAATATTCAACCCAATTTTGGTTCTGAATGTATCAGAAACACGATTAGGTGATAGAATAATCACCCGCGCTTAATTCGCTTAATTTAGACATTAATATAATAATAGGCCTATAGTATAGGCGTATGCCTAAAAGTGGAGAATTCTTAACTAGGTAGGCCTACTATAGAGCTACCTAAATTGGCACAATCCTAATTTTATGCAGTGCTCATTATTTACTTTTAATTATTGCAATGACACCAATAAACAAATAAAATAAGCTTTATTGATTATAAATACTTCAAAACGTTTTAAATTTACTACGATTGCCATATGTATCAAATAGTTGTTAAGAATATTATTTGAGGTTATGGGCTATTTGATCGCTAATCATATTAGGCTAGTCAGATATCATTACATTATTATTTGTATGATTAAATTAAAATTTGTACTATCACAACATTTATTTTAATCGCTAGGCCAATGAAAAACAAACTCAATTTATTAAATTGTTTATCAATTTATTCAAAAGCCTATGGCTAAAGTTATCACAAATAGGCTATGTCAATGGAAAGGCTAGTTGCTTACCTGAAAATTTCCCGTGGCGTAAAAACGCAATGCTATCAATATTTTATGGAGGTGAGAGGTTGGTAATCCTCTTTTATTGCGATTTTGGGCCTCTGGAACTAGTGGGGCAATTATATTTTTAACTACATCTTTTGAAAAACGGTATCGCATTTCAAATTGCCAGTTAAAACATTTTTCAAATGGATTATCATAATCCCGAATGTACCGTTTAGGGATCCTTCTATTATGGCACGCAAAATCAATAAATTCAAAAATAATCTTCATAATTATCCATTTCGTCTGACTTTATGAACTCACTAAAGATTCCCAAAGGTACGTTAGTAGCTACCTTGAGAAAATTACGAATTCGAAGGTACCTTTAGGCCTGCTAATGAAAAGGAAGCGACTCTGCAAATTAACCTGAGGTAGCCTTTAGGTAACTTTAAAGAAGGTTTTAAGGCTTAGTTAAAATCTATACTTAAGGTTTGACTCTGCATTCAAAAATCATACCTTAAGGCCTCCTAAACTCTTCCTTTCCTTAAGGCTACTTTAAGAAACGACTATGAATACCAGCCTGAGACTAAATAAGACATATATTTACTTCCGTGATAGGTTATTATTTCATTCGAAGGTCTATCTTTTTGGTAGTTATCTTTTGACTCTTCGGAAGTGGAATCACTCAAAACACGATGTAGACAATTCGATTTAATAAGTAGTTCCATGTATGACATGATACATTACAAGAACAATATATATGAGCAAAGCGGGCCACTAATGGCGAGATTTGTTTCGATACACGTATTACACGTGTATACACGAGGGGAGCTTAAGATAATAATTTGGTTGAGCAAGCTCATGTAAAAACGTTTGTCCAAGCCAACCGTTGGCATCCGCGGAATTAATTTTTCGCCAGTATGAATGTTACCCTTAAATGTTTGGTTACTTTTTGTTATTACATTCTGTGGATGCTAGTTAAAAATGACACAGTACATTGTCAAGTAAAATTAGAACATACACTTTTAAATTAGATCTTGAAGTTTTGGATACTTTACCCAAATCGTTAGAAAGAAAATATACAAAGAGGTACACACAATTTTAATAAAACTCAAAGTTATTAGTGAGTCACACTTGAAAAACAGTTAAAATAATTTTAGAATTATGTCATTAACACAAATTCACACACACACACACCCGCACTACCCCCCTCACGTTTAATAATCATATGTGTTTCAACGATAACGTCATATTCAGTCATACATGAGCTACAACTATCACATTGTAATTAGTTTAATTAGTGACTAAGGTACATATTTACACCCTTCTACACGATTGGGCGTGAATTAAAAAAAAAAAACTAGTATGGTAACTTAGAAGAGAGCTAACTCGTCAAGCTTAAAGTGCATTAAGAGTTATAAAACTATGTAAAACACAAAGTAAATTTCTAATCTTCAGACTCACAACAAGAAAATACAAAATTCTCAGAGATGGAATTTTTGGAAGTTAGTAAGCCTTCTAATGGTCTAAGCAACTCACCCTTAGCTCTACATAACTTCAGACCTTCCAGCTTCACTTGACATATATTGAGCCTGGAATGAATATTCAATAGTGTGAAACGTATATTCAACTCAATTAGTATACACGTCAAATTAGCGTGGTTAAACTCGTAACATCTAGAAAATCTATAGTCAACTATATTGTAAATTTTTTCCATAATTGATTGCTTCCAAAATTGTAAAACTTGGTAATTGTTTACTATTACTTTGTCAGAAGCAAATATTTCCGTGTTGAAATATGTTTCGTATTGATGTTGATGAATTAACTTGAATAAAGGCCCGCAAAAATAAACTCACCGTACAAAAATTAAAAAACTAGCGTAAAGTTCTAACTTACAGTGTGTAGTTCCAGTACGTGTCAAACAAAGGAAGTAGGCCTAATAACCATTATCGCTAATGGACTTCGACAAATAAACATGTTTGAAGACCCAGAACAGTAAGCAAGATAAGGTAGGTTTGTTAAAAGTGGTGGTTAGATTCGGACGGTTGTTATCAGTTGTCATGGCGTCTTGCAGTAGTAACAATCCTTTTTTGTGCCATAACTGTTGCCTAACGTTGACACAGTTTATTATTCTCACCGTAAACTTACATTGCAAAATGTTTTGTACAAACTCGGCGTTTTGCGACAGTTGAAAAAGTGTCCGGAGGGCGGGAACGTTCCAGTCGCGTGTGATGAACTGCCAACAAGCTTCAGATGACGATTTTTAAAGTAAGGTACTTATTTGTATTTCTTTTCCGTGCCTTTAATTATGTTAATTAATAGTTAAAATATACAAATACATAAAATATCCCAAATACAGTAACATTTACTTGAAAATATTGAAACTAGAGAAACTTGTTTATAAGTTAGAACTTCAGGCATTTTTTAATTTCTTTAGGGGGAATTTACTGTTTTATGCTTTGTTAGAATACATAAATATGAAACATATGTCGATATGGGAAGCTTTGCTTCTGACTAAGCAATAGTAAACAACGAATTACCCAAAACTTCAAAAGTTTCTTTGGATATGTTTATTACGCTAAAAGTTGTGTAACGTTAGGTACCCTAACCCTAAATTAGCCATGTGGATCTTTAACAAGTTAACCTGTAACTCTGGACATCTCTGGCATATACAACTCTCACTGGACCCAAAGCCAGCCTTGGTGAGGCTTATCAAAAATAACGTTTAAAAATATACTATGTTAATACACTACAGCGGGAAGTTGAACATGAGGTCGGCATGAACTAGGCCTCGAGAGAGAGCTTATATTAATTCTGCATTAATTCCGGCTAGTTAGCAAATCATAATCTTAAGTTATCTGCGTCCCAAATAAAATACCTACATACTTTAATAGGGCGAGCACCTAATTGAAAATCACTCTCCCCTTGTCCAACATCACCTGGTCCACACAAAGCTTGGTCTGAAACCCGAGTGGATCCGTGGGCTTCAGTGACGCTTCGAGATCCGGATCGAGACGCGTTTATCTACTTGGGTCGTCACAGTTTAACCGCAGATGTATATCAACTGCAACTCAAATAGAGATTCCAAGTAGTTGGTGAACATTTGCAATATTGCCAACTTGTGTTTAAGTAATTGGTCTTTTAGCAAGTTGTGTTTACATTTGTTGCGCCTTGCCTTTAACGCCAAAGGGATGGCAATATTGATGTTTGTGGTATTATTTTCTGTACGAACCAATAGTCCTAATGCCAGTGATATTTATAATACACCGATGGATCGCATGTTGTGTGAGTGTGTTACACAAAATTAGAAAATCTGATTTTGTTACGAACTTTAAAAGCAGCGTAGAACTTTTTAATTGAATTTAAATTTGTCGTAAATAAAACAAATATTTTTTTTTAACAACGACATGTGTCTGGTTAATGAATACCCCACACAAGTATTCCTGCATTTGAAATTCCCTTAACTTTAAATTCAAGTTTTAATTGCTTAATACACAATAAGATTTATACAAAACAGCGTGTTAAACTAAAAAGAAAATACCTGACATTGTGTGGTTTTAAAAAACACAGTCAATGAAGGGAAAACGGAGAGGAAACCCAGAATGTACGTTTAGACTTTACATTTACTTGATTAGTTTTTATCCTTCAGAAACAAGCCAATGACGTCACTGGCGTTGTGTCACGTGATAATGTGGAAACAAAATGTTAAAAACTTGAACTGATTTGAATTTAGTTACTGCTTGTAATCTGAAGTACTTAACTGTATTAGTCAATGTTAATATTTGAAGGGCTAACGGAAAGAATAGGCTCAGTCACAAATTATAAATTTTACAGGAGACCGTTTTTTGTTAGCGATTCTTAGCCTGTTCTTTCCCTTTTGAAAAATATTTCAACCTGTTTTTAACAAAGGCAGAGCCTGTTTTTTCCTATTTTTTCAAATATATACTACACTACACTTCAAAAAAAATTTAAAATTAATAAAAAAGTTAAGATTTAAAAAATTAACTGAGCCTGTTTTTTCCATTGGCCCTTCATTTAGTTTCTGTAATAATATAAAGAGGTCAAATCCTTTGTGTGAGTAATTTAAAAGTAGAGTTGATAGAAATAGGCCTACATGTGGCAGTAAATTTACTGCCAGACTGTAACTGATATGATATTTACTTAATGTATGTGTTTACAGGTTTCATTTAATAACACAGTTTTTTTGAATTTGTCAGAAAAGCTAATAATATATTTTATTAATTAAACTTTAAATTTAATGTAAGCTAAAAAATAATTCTTTATCAAATAAACAACTTAACACATCGATTTGATTTATTAAACACCAATGTTTGTTGTTTTATAATTATTGCCCTCTCTAATTTGTGTGAATAATTTCTTATGAATGTTTGCTAAATATTAAAAGTAAGAGCGAAACACATTTCTGTAGGTACTTACTATATCGAATCGCTGCATAAACAGTAGCCAATGCTTTTATATCAGTAAAAATAGGTTACAGTATGATTATTTATAATTTTTAAATAGTATCCATTAAAAATTCAAATAATCAGACTACACAATTTCTTATGAAATTTGACTAGAAATACGTAAATTGCAATGGAAGTAAAATACAAGTTTCAACAGTCAAATAAATGCACATATTTTCAATAATGGAGAGTGGTTGTGAATTTTCCGTCTGGTGTTTGAGAGGAAAAATACGATGTTAAAGTTTTACTAAATATATATTTTTTTCGTTAATTTACCAACCTTTCGACACATACCTCTGTCATTGTCGAAGACGAACATTTCAGACGATGATAACATGACACAAAACAACAAAGCAGCAGTAGAGGGGAAACTAATAAGACCATTTAAAGGTAATAAAAAAAAAAAAAAAAAAATTTAAATATTATTTGAGTTATTAAAACTTATTTTATTTTGTGTTTGCCTTAAACGGAGTTTGTGATTCACAAGACCGGATTTTGGTATATTGTAATCAATTTCCGTAAGCGACTAGTTTAGGTTCAACAAATTGTGTTGTCAAACCTTCTTACGCTCCTAATAGTAAGAACTCAAAAAATATATTTCTACGAATTTTGAAAGACAAAAACTTCATAAAGTTTTTGTTAAAGTAATATAAAATAGGGATTTATACAACGTATCATTTGTATATTTGGGTAGTAAGGCGAAGACAGTGAAGCTAACAACTAACAAACACAAGTTTGCACGACCTCATTGCGTCATCCATTTTTCCTTTTCCCTTTACTAACAATTTATTAGAAAATATTATGTTCTGTTATTTAAATTTTTGTAGGTAACTTTAGAATGCAAATATGAAACAGCAATATTTAATGCAAAAGAAAATAACTTATTTTGAAGTAAAAGCTTTTTATAATTGTATGACATTTTTAAGTTATTATCAACATTGTTGCTCAAAACCATCCACTCGTTTTATTTATAAAGTTCTTCAGTCATTAGAGGTACTGTATATTAAATTTGCTGGGAAAAATAGTGAATCCTAGTTTTTGTGAAAAGAAGTTTTTATCTAGTCTGTGTGCGACAGTATTGTGCTGAAGAGCCATTGCGACCTTTTACTGGTAGCAACTGTGAATATTTGTTTATTCATTATATTGTTATATGTATTATATAACATGTTGATGTATTGTCATTAATATCATTTTCAGAACTGAGGCGATACGGAACCCTTGGTTTATGAGTCTAACTCACACTTTTCCATGCAATTGACCGAGCGAAGCGAGGTCTCCCTTTTAGCTCGACCGTTCGGCATTTCGTCTGTATGTCTATCTGTCTGTCTGTTTCACTATTACGTCCAAACGCCTTGACCGATTTTGATGATTTTTTGCATGAATGTTCCTTATTCCTAGGCTGAGCGACGCATATATACGGGTTTTCCATTTTTTATTTTTAACCCCTTAAATAAAATAAAAATGGCGGCTGGACCGTTTCTCTCAGTGTAAGCTTTTTTCCAAAACAAGTTTGTGGCTTAACCGTAACTCGAATTTAAAAACTAATAAGATTTCGCGCGTAGCAAATTAGATTTTCAACAAAATTGTATTCTTGATGTTTTTCCGTATCTCTAACGGTAAGCTCACAAAATCACCATAAACTTCAAATTTATTGAAATCTTCCAAGTTTTTGTATTTCAACCATGTTTTTATAAGTTTATTCTAAGCCAATTGAAAACTGTTCCGTAGCGTTTTTGTAGATAAAGGTTCAAATAATTCATATATGCCAGTAAAAAATTATTGAAGTAAAATGAACAAAGTTATTAGCTATTACAGAAACAAGCATGTTCAGTAACGAAAGAAAAAGTTCAACTTTAGACCTACAACTTTAGTATTTTTTCATAAATTAATGTAAAAAAGTTTCGTAATTTAGTTTTAAATTTCTTATTTTGAAAACATTAGTTTTTATGTTCCCACTATAAGACTGCTAACAAAACTAAGCCTATTTTAAATAGTAATTTAGGAATATATCATTTGCCAAAAAATGACATATATTATTATAAGAAAGTGTAGAGATTAAATCAAAGAATTGAACTGTATACTTGTAAATTATCATTGTAAATTTCATAAAAGTATTTGACTTAGCTTTACTTGAATTACAAAATAAGATGAAACAAATGAAACCTAGCGACGATAAAGGACATACAAAAAATGACCGTTGTACACTGTGGGAAGTGTTGGTACATGGGTTGAGATCACTATCAGTATTACGACGCTTTAACATCGTTTGTTTTCGTTATTTCTAATATTGGAATATGATATGGAAATTATTATGGAACTGTCAATACATTGTTAAGTTTGAGTTATTCAAGTAAGTAAATATTGAACTCTATGTTTTCCCTCTATAACGCGATATTTTTAGTTACCTTACGCATTATTAACCTAAATAAAACACAATAACCCCTAAAAGAAAATCTTTAGTAGTTAAAGCTCAAAACAAGAAAAAAAACGAGAACTAGAAACCCTGGAATCGCGGGAAATTCTAAATAATGTTTCAATGGCTAAACCTTCTGCTTAATTCCTTACTGGCACACTATTTTTAACCTATGCTCAAAACCACATTTGTTTTTCAACGGGCGAGGTCTACTGTTCACAGAACTACTAGTGTATTGGGAGTGTGTCGTAAAAAAGTATATCGCTTTTCTTCTTCATTATAAACTAAATTTTGTTAATCACTACGATAATTAGTTTTGGTAAACATGTTTCAATAAAATTAATCAAACATTTAATATTAGTTTTTACTTGTTAAGTTTCTGAATTCCAAGAAGCTAGGAACAACTTTAATTCTTGTTCCTATTATATCATTTCTAGCTGCATCGTAGAAGATGCGACAGCGTAGAAGTGAAATATCGTGCACTGTGCAGGTTTTCCAATTTAAAACTTGGATAAAACACGAAACAAGTCTCGGCTCAACTTTTTAACTTTAGTCTGATAAAGTTTGTGATCGGAGTTTTGGTATTTATGTTGGAATTGTTCTTTGACATATTATTTAAACTTTTAAGCTTATAATACTTACATTCCTGAATGCCCTTTTCATACAAGTTCCTAGTTATTTAATAACACTCTTAGGGTTGACTTCCAATAAAAATATTTTCAGTGTTTATATTAAATTTAATTTTATAATTTTTAATGTATTTTTCTTTCTCATCTATCAGGCGGCTTATGTTTAAACAATACCATCAGACGTATGCAAATTATTATAAGGTGTTTAAAATAACATAAAATCTATTACAAACTAAAATTAAAGGTTTTAACGAGAAAACAACTAAAAGTTGATCGCTTTCGTCTTCTGACAATCAATAACATATTGGAAAATGTTTTAGGGTGCGGGGATAGAAAATTTGCAGGTAGCAATGCATGATTTTAAGGATTGATTTTAAACCAAGACATATCAACGATGACTGTAATTTAGTGCGATTGTTAATTCGTGTACAGATAGCGCAAATTAGGATGGAGCGCGAAGAGGGGATGTGCAAGTCTCCTACGCCGGCTCCCACCACATTTCCCCTCTCGCAACGGAGTACAGTCAGAGCCGCCTGCCATACCTAATTCATGTCTGCTATGTAGTCGTGTTGATTGTATATCAACAATTTTTGGCAGTGACTGTACTGAAGACTCACACTCGAGTAGGAGAGGATAAGACGTTACAGCGCATGCTCAAGTGACTCTTCACGCTACTTGGCACTATCTGTTGTACATTGAATGTCTGCTTGGGGTGGCCGAAAGTGCGGTGCCATATATTTTTATATAGGTTGTAGAACTGAGCAGTAAACTAGAAGATGGAAAGTAAATTATGTACCCAGAAGAGAAACATTGTTTCTGAACCGACAATTAATAGATCTGTCAGTTAATATTTGATGTGTTCTTGTCAAAAAAATTGACATATGTGTACTTTAGTAGAACATCAATACAAAATTTACCAGGGACACCGAATAGAAAAGGTAATGTCCTGTTATTTCAAAGTTCAACTCGTATTTGTCATTATTATTAACAAGGAATTAGAGTTATTAAACTGTTTTTGCATTCGCCAACTACAAGCATTGCAACTGTGATGGCAGGCAACTGTGGTATATTTCATTTGAATAATGTGAATGATATTTTGTGCAGCACAAGACCAAGAACTAAACCTGCTAAGCAGCGAATACCTTTCTTCTGATCAGAAATGTACGAAGTTTATTTGAGGAACAACTAGTGGGACAGAAGGTGCTCGATGTGCTTGCGCATGACATCCAATAATTAAGGGTAGCATTCAAGTTCTGCTTGATTGTCTGCTAAACTCTATTTGCGTGTTTAACCGCAGAATGGTACTTAACAAATCCAAGCTGGTTTTACCTAATTACGAGAGTTTCGTCAAACTTTAATTTAAGTCTTGACAAGAATGATCTTTCCCAAAGCTTATGAGACTAATTTGGCGATGTGAACTGATTTCACTAACACATTTATCCAGTTTACACATCTCGATTATTTATATTTTCTAAAATAATAAAGAATATCCTTAGTAGTCTTAAAATTGAGTTCAAAGATATGTTAGGAGCATTAAGCCTTTTCTACAAAGTTATATTAAACCTGTCGTTAAAAAGCAAACACCTCAGGTTTCTCAAGATTATTGTGTTTCCAGGTGGACTCAGATCTAATGTAAATACTGTTGTAGCTTCTCATAATTTGTTAAGGATTTATACAAGAAATTGTCACCATAGTATGTAGTTAACATTATTTGTTCCAGCTTATTGGGGATTAACTGTAGTTTGAGAAATCTCTAAGGTCTATTGCGCGTTTACAGTTTAGTTGATAACATTGGCCTTATGGAGGCTTGCCGTGCTACTACCTGACCTAACTACATCGGCTCCTGTTCACAACCACATTGAATTACGAATATCCTTGTCTCAGTGTTTAATTCAAGATCCAAATTTCTTCATTTCAGTAACGTACCTCATGTTTAAGTAAACCCCTTAAATATTCCTAATAACTAGTTTAAATGAGTTTTATGAGATTGTGCTGTTTTTATGCTGTGGCTACTAGCGTAAGATTTCTGTTTGAATCAACTAAACTGTAAACGCCCAATACAAATACCATCATATATATTGAGTTTAACGGGATCGCTGAGCTTGTAACGACAATTTAAGTTTTCAAATTTGCATGTTTGACATAATTAGCTGAAAGATAAATTAGTCATCTTTAGAGTTTTCTGAATGTTCTTTTTGGGAATAGATAAAGGGTAATCTAATTGGGTCTTCAATGGTCCAGATATCGTCGAAAAAAGGTAACCACCCAACTTTTTACGATAAAAATCAAGTATTTAAAGCTTAAGTCATTAATTAATTTAGGTCTAAATAAATGAAAAGTAAGGTACGGGAATTTTAAGTTGTATAAAATCTCTTAATTTCTTAGGTAAAATAATTAATCAGTTATTATAGATTTATTTTACTTTGCCAATAATTATTATAAAGTGTAGGTTGCATGAGTTGTAATCAACATAAAACCTGATGTTAGGCTTCCGTGGTCATATTATGATAATACTTCCTGGAAGGGGGTTGGACAAAACAAAAATAAGCTAATAATGTAGTTAGCTACCTTACCCCTTACGTTAATTCAACGGGTTTGTTAAACCAGTAGTAATGGTACACATCAGTTTTTAACTCAAGGTATTACAAAAATAAAATCAGTCTTTCACAAACGTTCCTATTGAGAATTCCCAAGCCAGCTGTTCTTCCGGAGCGTTCGGTTTCTCATTGAAGCGTTCTGTAATAATATCCACTTTTTTTTTTCTTAAAAAGTAACTTCCTTCTAAACCAATGAGTTATGTACAGAGTTGAAAAACTAAATGCCTAGCAAAGTGTTAAAAAAAATAGAAGAAATATTTCACCTTTTTCAAAAGTAAAAATATAATCTCCCACGTTACTATTAATGAGTACCTTTATAATAGATTACTTTTTATTTTACTCAGATGAATGTTCTGAGGAATCAAATTTCATAGACTGATTGAATTATTATGTGATCATAACAAAATGGAAGCATTAATTCGACAACTAGCTCTTTGAAAAGTTCACGATGAAAATAACTGTAATTATTCTCCTTTTTAGGAGAAATTTGGTCGAAAATCATTGATAAGTTTACATTTACAAATGAAGGGAGAAGTATGTGTAACGTAAATACTTTTATTCAATTTGTACATATTCATTTAAAATTTTGCACAAGGAAAATGTTGTATGTGCATAACTAACAAGTATTTCTTCAATGTCATTATAGCCTTGCCTTTTTGTCTTCTTCTTTTGCTGTAGTTCAGATACTAGTTTCTTAAGCGCAGCACTTGCTAACGGAAGCCGGGCCGAATATAAAATTATGTTCTGTACAACAAATATTATATTTTCGGAAATCTTTTGTAAATGGAACATCTTGAAGAACGCTATAATCAATTTGAAGATTCACTCATGGGCCATTTATATACCAACTAAATGCTTAGGATTCATGTTTCTTTGGTATCCAAGTCAACGTAATATAGTTAAGCTTAATTACTTACTTTATTTCCGTCACGTGGCTTTCTTATATCTTTTATATGACGCGTTTCGGAGATTTACTCCATCATCAGACACTTGTCACTCTTGCGAGGTTCAAACATTACACAAAAAACAAACAAACACAAACATTCAGTAAATATTAGTAGAGTACCTGGCACTTGAGAACCTGGGTGGAGGGGGAAGCCATGTGACCGTCGCCATCTTGTTCGCCACCACCGCCATCTTGTTCGCCACCACCGCCATCTTATTCGCCATGCCGCCATCTTGTTCGCCATCTTTGGAGCCGGGTGACAGGGAAAATACGCATTGTGTGCCCGCCGCCATCTTGTTCGCCATCTTTGGAACCTGGGTGATAGGGAAAAATACGTATACGCATTGTATGCCCGCCGCCATCTTGTTCGCCATCTTTGGAGCCAAAGTGATATGAAAAAATACGTATACACATTGTATCCTTGCCGCCAACATTGTTCGCCATCTTTGCAGCTCCACGTGACCAATATTTATTTAGATTATTTCTTTTTATTTAAAAACGTTAGTCCAGAAGGGTGATTCGAACCTATGGAGTTCGGTACGAGAAACAGACGCCTTTGCCGTTTGAGCCACGACGACATTTCTAGTTTACTATATTTAAGTTGAGTACATAAGTGTAGCAGATTGCAGTGATGTAATATTTGGGAGTATATCGCAGCCATTGTCGCAGCCTCCTATATGTACAGGGTATGTACAAGGTGTTCCAAAACGCCTGGGTGATCGGAAAAATGTGTATATGCATTGTATCCTCGATGTTAAACGACGTTGCTAAGTTTGTAATCCGTCACCATCTTATCGTAGCCATTGTCGCAGCTTCCTATATGTAGGCTACAGGGTGTTCAAAACGACTGAGTAATCGGAAAAATGTGTATATGCATTGTATCCTCGATGTTAAACGACGTCGTTTAATTTATAATCCGTCGCCATCTAGTTCGCCATCTTGTCGATATATCGTAGCCTCCTATATGTACAGGGTGTTCCAAAACGCCTGGGTGATCTGAAAAATTTGTATGCGCATTGTATCCTCGATGTTAAACGACGGCGCTAAATTTATAATCCGTCGCCATTTGGTTCGCCATCTTGTCGATATATCGCAGCCTCCTATATGTACGGGGTATTCCAAAACGCCTGGGTTATTGGAAAAATGTGTATATTTGGCTCCAAAGATGGAGAATAAGATGGCGGTGGGCATACAATGCGTATACGTATTTTTCCCTATTACCCAGGTTCCAAAGATGGCGAACCAGATGGCGGCGGGCGTACAATGAGCAGGCTCCAAAGATGGCGAAAAAGATGGCGGCGGGCATACAATGCGTATTTTTCCCTGTCACCAGGTACTCTACTCATATTAAAAAACTTTTTACGCGTGGAATGCATCACGTATGGTGGTCCAAGTACAACTGTCTTTACAAGGTTAAGTAACCATGCGGTGACGTTTGTTAGTAAGCCCGTTAACGTGTATGTTGATAGCCGTGTCGTACAAAGTGTTCGAGGAGAATTGCAGATGGTCGTTCATGACTTGGTTTTCATTGTTTTTAGAGGCTTTGTATATTTCATACTCCTTTATAGCATCCATAATTTTGCCTTTTTTGCATGTATTCAATGGTATCAAATTGGTTTCAAAGTCGGTATAGCCATGGTTTTTGTCTATCAGGTGGCGTGCATAATTTGATTTTATTGCCATATATGTTCTTTTTGGGCAAATGTTCTTTGAACCTCTGATGGAACGCCCTTCCTGTTTGCCCTATGCAGAACGAATCACATTCATCGCAAATTAGTTTGTAAATCCCAGTTTTACATTTTAAATCTTTTTTTGGTTTTTGAATGAGAAATTTTTGGATGTTGTTGTTGGTTCGAAAAGCTGTAGTAATGTTTAATTTTCTGAAAAATTTTGAAACTATATTTGGTAGTGTGTTTCCGTACTCACAGGCTATGTAGGTGGTTTTTTCACCAGTTTTTAAAGATTTACTGTTTTTATTCTGCTTTTTATTTAATAAGGTGTTTATCATAGATGTCTTATAACCGTTGGCCGTGGCAATATATTTCATAGTATTCAGCTCCTCCAAGCAATATTCCTGTCCGAGAGGTATTGTAATGAGCCTATGTAACATACTGTTGTAGGCGGCTGTTTTTTTAGATGTGGGATGGTGTGATGTGGAATATATAGTGATGTCTGTGGTTGTAGGTTTAGTGTACATTTTAAATTGGACTTTGCCTTTATGCTTAATTACAGTTAGATCCAGGAAATTTAGTTTTGCATCCAATTCTTTTTCACATGTGAATTTCATATAACTGTTAAGACTGTTCATATAGTTTGTTAGATTTTCTATACATCTACTGGTACCAATGAGAATTACAAATGTATCATTAACATATCTTGATGGAGTAAATCTTAGAAAGGCGTCATATAAAAGCGAGAAGAAAGTCACGTGACGGAAATAAAATAAGTAATTAACTATGCTTAATTAAATGCTTGGATATCGTTTGCCGACCTCTGCACGTGATGAATAACCAGAAATAGTTACGTTAGTGAATTCAGAATGTAATTAGTAAAACAATGAACACTGAATAGTTTGGGTTTCAGGCAGACAGGATGTTTTGAAGTGACTTATGGTTGAATTCCATAAAATGTAACTTTAGTTCTTGTAACTATTATAAACATCCCAGCCTTATAAGTTGCGACTTTGGTAAAAGCGCAATTTCGTTCACTGTACAGGTTTCCAATTTAAAACTTTTCCGAAACACGAACCAAGTCTCGACCCAAACTTTTAACTTTAAATCTGCTGAAGTTGTGATAGCAATTTGTTTAAAAATAGTTTTTCAGCTGCAAAACAAATGGGTAGCCAAACTGTTTCAACTTTAAATATGTAATAACATTTCCTTTACAGAGCATGCATTCAAACACGTAAAAATAACCACCCTCGCTATAATAGTTTACAATTCCGTTCTTTTCTGTTACTGTGATTTGTGAAGTTCTCTAGATGTAAAAAACAAATAAAGATTAGAAACATACAATTCATCAGGGAGGTATTCTTTAACCTGAAAGGTGCAGTAATATATTTTGGTTTGATGTATTCATTAATTTATACAAATCAATAATAATGACTTATTCGTTATTTTCTCATTGGGAGTATAAAATAACTATAGTTGTAACGTAGCATGTTACTTCATTAAACACACAAAGAAACAGCTGTCAGCAATAAACCCTATAAAACATATAACATATAAATACTGTTATAAAGTATGCAAAAAATCCCACGCAGAATAACAAGTAATTAGTAATATCCGCCAGCTTAAAAGCTAGTAGCACTGTTTGCTTTACTTCCGCCCTCCTTCGTTTCAACCATAGATATGAAAATCCGATAAGTTAACGTGTGCTCTTCTAATGACGAAAATACCACGCTGTCCGCTCGGCTAAGATTTGTTATACCAAGTGTCTTAAAAGGCCACCCTCCCCCCCTTTAAATTTTGTGTTTGTTAAAACAAACACATATTCTTTGGGGAACGATACTAACTTAACCCAAAGTATCTTTTGAAGCAATCGGAAGTTTTGAGTGTCCCCTAAAAATGGGGGATTTTGGGGGTAACTCAACATTTTTAAATGGGAAGTATGGTCATGTGATACCTCATTTTAAAGGTCTATTTAAGACTAGGAAAATGATATAAAAAAAAATAATAAAAATCGGAAAACCCAAAACAAAATGGAGGCCCTAAACGTGTTGAAATAAATCGACATAAAGTTGCTAATATCTCGAAAACGAAGAGTTTTTAGAAAACAATTCGAGAGACAAAAAATGTTTATTTCAAAGTGCTTGACCTAAAACATTGCTTTCAAATCGATTTAGTAAATTTTATTTTTACTCCTCCATCTTAGAAAATAAAAAAAAATACGAAATCAATTTGGAAGCAGTTTTTTTAGGTCAAGCACTTTGAAATAAGCATTTTTCGTCTCTGGAAATTTTTTCTAAAAACTCTTCCTTTTCGAGATATTAGCAACTTAATGTCGATTTATTTCAAGACGTTTAGGGCCGCCATTTTGCTCTGGGTAGTCCGATTTTTATTTTCTTTATGCAATTTTCCTGGTATTAAATACTGTAGACCTTTAAAATGAGGTATCACATTACCATACTTCCTATTTAAAAAATTTGAGTGCCCCCAAATCCCCAATTTTTAGGGGTCACTCAAATTTTCCGATTGCTTCAATAGATACTTTGGGTTAAGTTAGCATCGTACCCCAAAGGATATTTGTTTGTTTTAACAAACACATAAGTTAAAGAGGGGGGAAGTGTCTTTATAACCATCCTGTATAAAACAAAACATATATTAACTACTCGAAATTACTTTCTCTTCTAAGGTTACCTTACTTTTAAAGTACTAAGAAAAAAACAATATTTGTACATTGGACCTTTGGACTCAACTAAATCATTTAATTGGTAGTTTGAAGTTTGTATTCAAGCCTTAAGACTCAGCAAACATTAAAATATCATACTTATATTTTTAAATTAAACCGTTTTTACAGAAAATGAACAAACAAGCCTAATAAATATTAACTGCAAAAACAATTACTGAGCTTGAATGCATACATGACATATTAATTTTAAGAGAAACAACTGTTTAAAATTCAGGAGTGGCTCAACATAATTTAACACAATTTATGGAGGAAACTACAATTTAAGTTCATTACAAAATACAATAACACTAACCTTCATTAACAGTAGACAAATATTAGATTTTAAAATATCCAACATTCCAAACACACTAACAATACTTGTTAAAAATACGATAAATAAACGGGCCTAGGAACAATTAAAACAGTTAATACGTTGTAAAAGAAAAAGATTTACAAAAAACAAAAAGTAAAACGAATGAAAAAACCAAAATTCTTTTAAGGACCTTATTTCTTTAAAACGTACCATGTAATATTATCAAAACCGTTTGATAAACAATTAATTGAATGTTTTTGAAGCACTAAAGAGACAAAATCATTGTAATAATAACATACTTGTATTTTTATAATCGTCGCATCTTGGTTTTAAACGTAATGTCTGCAGTTTGCAAATATAGAGAAAAATTACAAGACAGAAATAATAATTAATATAAGTTTAAAAGTCAGAGTAATAAATCTAAATTTTAAATGTGCACAAAGTAAAGTATAGAAAAGTTTCAAGACGCTTAAAGCTCCAAGTTTTTCTATTCATTTTTTTTTTTTTTTGGGTTTTTAAAGGCGAAAAACCTAGATGGTTATCATCGCCTCAGTTTTTCTATTCATCTATTTATACCGGTGATTAGGCAAATGTTGAAAGTATATTATAATATATAAACTTTTCTAACTTTAGTTAATCAATCATAATTTTTTTAATGGTTTCGCATAGTCTTCTATAAATTAAAACATAATACTTTTTTCATAATAATTTTCAGTTATGCATCCAAACACCAGTTGCGCTAGAAGCATGTTGCTTCTATCAGTAATAGTTATGTATTAGAAATCAGCTGTTGTTATTAATTTAACTAGCAGTACGAAAGTAAAATAAACGGTACCAGATAACTGCCACATACTTTCTCCCAGTTGAAACTTTATACCTTCCCAAGAGTAGCATAGGAGATGGTTATGTAGAATTGCAAAATTAATAAATGTTACCGTGGAAAATATTAGATGGATGTAACACACATCCATTATATATTATTATACTAGCTAGCCCGATCCGGCTTTGCACGGATAGACAAATCAAAGTTAAATGTATATTACCAAAAAACATATTATATCAATAAATATAAATTACATTTCTTATGGGGAGTTTTAGAAACTTTCACCCCCCTCCAAACCTCCCCTAAAATTTAGATTTTTTTAAAAAACCCTTTCTAGCGAGCACCTATGACCCTAGAGGAAGCTACATACCAAATTTCATTCCAATCCATAGGTGGTTTTGGAGAAATCGTGATTTAGTAACTTTGACCCACCTAAACCCCCCTATTATTTCAATTTTTTTTAAACTTTTCTTAGTGAGCACCTATGGCCCTAGAGGAAGCTACAAACTAAATTTTATTCCAATCCGTTCAGTAGTTTTAGAGAAATCGTGATTTAGTAACTTTGACCCCTCTAAACCCCCCCTAAAATTTCAAATGTTTTGAAAACCTTTCTTAGTGAGCACCTATGGTCCTAGAGGAAGCTACATACTAATTTTATTCCAATCCGTTCAGTAGTTTTAGAGAAATCGTGATTTATTAACTTTGGCCCCACCCCAAACCGCCCCCTAAAATTTCGCATTTTTTGAAAACCTTTCATAGTGAGCACCTATGACCTAGAGGAAGCTACATGCCAAATTTCGTTCCTATCCGTTCAGTAGTTTTATAGAAATCGTGATTTGATAACTTTGACCCCCCCCCAAACCCCCCTAAAATGTCGAATTTTTTAAAAACTTTTCTTAATGAGCACCTATGGCCCTAGAGGAAGCTACATACTAAATTGTATTCCAATCCGTTCAGTAGTTTAGTAATCCAATCGGGATTTAGTAACTTTGAATATTTCTCCCCCTAAAATTTCGAATGTTTTTAAAACCTTTCTTAGTGAGCATCTATGGCCCTAGAGGAAGCTACATACCAAATTTTGTTCTGATCCGTTTAGTGATTTTGGAGAAACCATGATTTAGTAACTTTGACTAAAATTTTTTTGGGTTCAGGGATCACCAACACAGATAATTCCACTAAACAAGTTGTTGGGGTTCAGGGAGCACCAAAACAGATAATTCCACTAAAAATTCAAATTTGAAAATTTGGACGGAAACAATACTTTCTCCATATTATATACAACGTATAGGGAAAGTAAAAAGTGCAAACACTATTGTTGTTGACAATATTTTGGACGTTGCAACTGTAGCAGAAGGGTACATAGAAGAATCAGTATCAAGAAAAGCAGAGACGTCTCAAAAGATATTCAGAAACGTGAGCCACCAAGCAACAAGCAGCTGAAAGTAATGAAATAGAGACTCACCAGTCGCAATGATTTCTGATCCTACAGAATAAATTGCACAACAAAGGGATATACAGAAGTAACAATGAAAACACAAATAATCATAAAACCTTCATTCCTAAGTAAATTGTTAATAAATAAATACAGTTTAAAATTTAGAAATTGTAATCTTTAATATTTTTAAATGTTTGCTTAAAAGGTAATACATTTTTTGGTAATTAAATTGTGCTGATATATTTACACTCCTTTTGTTATTATTATTTACAGTGTGCGGTATCGTTCATAACTCGTTTCTAAATTGTTATTCCGGTTCTTGATGGAAAACACGATATCGTACTAGTCGAAAAACCACTTTCGGTACTAGTGATGAAATATGCTATCATTTCTATAAAATTATATCTATTTAAGTTCAGTATGAATGTATAATCCTGTATAACTTCTAGTTTATACATATGTGAATCCAGTTAATCAGTTAGGTTTATGTCTTGAAATTTTGTTTTGGCTGAACTTGGATCTTTGAATAATTATTTGAATTTTATCTTTTATACAAAAGTTTATGTTGCTGTATTCTGCTTTAAATTTTTTAAATCACAAGGTTCTGTAATTATTTATTTTTTAAGTTTCTTTGGAAACGTTTTGATTTTTTTGTTTTAACACTTCTTGTACTTATATAATCTGATCTACGTTTTAAGCTTTCATTTTTTTAAGCTTTAAATGTGTTATATTTGTGTTTCGGTTAAGTTGTATTGTTTTTTTTTTGTGTAGTCGATTCTTTAGATACATTGTCAACAAATACATCATATTTAATATTGACTTTAACGTTATTTTAATAATGTGTTCCGAAGCAAAGCATGGTTATTGTACTAGTGGAATTATACAGGGTGACTTATAGACTATAAGGCTGAGTTGCACCAACCAGGATCAGTTTTGATCTAGGATCAAAGTTGTATTTGATCCAGGATCTAGGAAAGTTGTATTGGTTTCTATTGCACCATACCTGGATCAAATAATTGATCCAGGATTTACTGATCTAGGTATTTGATCCCGGTTGGTGCAACTCAGCCTAAGTGTCCCAGGTGTTTCTCTTGAAATCTATAAGAGCTATTAAAATAAGTTAAATTGTACCTCCCCTGGACTTTTAGTTCTGTTTAATTTGGTGACTTTGAAATTTGTATCTTACACGCCATTTTTCCAATATGGCGGCCAACTTTCAAATTTCTTATGGAACACTCTATATTTTATAATGATTCTGGATTTTTTTATTCTTTTATTCTACAAGTTCTTTTTTGTTCTTGGTGTTTTTTTTTTTGTTTTGATACGACTAACCGTTTAAAAGTTAGAAGGGTGTATTTTTTTTAAACTTCCTATCTGAGCGGAAGATATTTTTGTACGGAAACTTTTTTGAACCTATGAAAACGCTCTTAACACCAACAAAGCATTTTTTAGGCAAGCAAATAACTTTTTAAAATCAACAAATATGTTTTTTCTTAATTTTTTAAAACCGTAATACAGCTGTTGATTGTCGTTGTTCATATTGTTGTTTAACGAAAGCCCTCTGTTTATTAGGCTACAAGTTCTTATCTTAAAGTAAAGTTTTTAAATTTTAAAATGGCTTCCAAATTTCGAATTATTATGAAACACCTTATGTTTTATGATACTTTTGGATTTTACTGAATTCTGGATTGTGAATAAGCTGATATTAAACATCTGTTAACAACTTCATTTTTCATATGTGTCAAATTTGTAGTTTTATCACTTAATTCCTCTGTAATATGGTTTAAAAAAAATAACAAAAACCATATTTGTTGATTTTAAAAAGTTATTTGTTTGTCTAAAAAATGCTTTATTGGTGTTAAGAGCGTTTTCATAGGTTCAAAATGTTTCCATACACAAAATATCTTCCGCTCAAATTAGGGCGATTTAAAAACTTTATACCCTTCTAACTTTTAAACGGTTAGTCGTATATAAAAAAGACTAAGAACAAAAAAGTCTTCAAATAACTTTTAAAATCCAAACTCATCCTAAAATATATGGTGTTCCAAAAGAAATTTAAAGCCGCCATATTGGAAAAATAGAGGGTAAGATAAAAATTTCAAAGTCACCAAATTAAACAGTCGTAAAAGCCCAGTAGTGTTACTATTTAATCTTTTTTAATAGTCTTATAGATTTCAAGAGAAAAAGCTGGCACACTTATAACAACCACCCTGTATAGAGAAAACGTTTGTATTTGACGGTGCTAAAAGACTTCTAATCTGATTTTAATCAAACAGTCCCTACTCACGTGTTAGGCATTGTCGTCTGGGTGGCTTGAGCTTTCTTTCAGATCGAAACAAAGCAGACATCGAAAAAGAAACAAGCGTTTGTCGTCTCTTGTCATGAACTCGACTGATTGATTGACAAAAACTCAACAGTTTGTTCAACATTTATAACACTTTTATTGCTTTTATTCATAGAGAAGGATTCGTGTGGTCGGGTGTTCTGCAACACTTTATTAACAAAGTTTACTAGAAATTCAGAAGATACAATGACTAATTGATAACTAATATCTTATTATAGTAATAGCCTACCTGATAACCTATGCTACTGTTACATTGTCTTAGGCTAAGATTGAATATGTAAAACCTCCAACAATGAAATAAAACAATAGGTAATTGTTGTGTACTGGACTCAGGATGGTTCTTTTTCCAGAGTATTCGGTATACCAAATATAGGCAATGATAAAATTCCTACATTGTTATTGTCTACATATTAACATCTGCGTTGCAGTAACTGTTGATTGAAGAATTGGTAATATTGGATCTAAATTGATTTTGTCCTACTCTATTATCTTCAGACTAATTGAAAATTCTGCAACACCTGACCAAAGGCATCTAGGAAATTGTGGTAGGCCTATGCCTAATTTCAGTTGTTTTATTGCAACTTTTTTTTATTCGTATAATTATGTTGTTGCCTCCTTTTGGCAATTTTTTTTTAAATTTTCCTTTTGTTGAAATTTTTCTCGATAAATACTGTTGAAATATTTAACAGGATATATTTAATAACGTTTTCGAATGGTAACTGCTTTTTACCGTACAGCGAGTATAATTACTTTATCTAGACGTTAAGTTATACATAATATCTGACTAAGTTAGTGAAGTGATAATACAAATATTTAATCTCTACAGTATATCCAGCTATTTTACATAATGTCTGATCAAAGTTAGAAAGTGATAATGAGACTTTATTAATAAATTTATTTAACCATTTTACAATATATCTGACCAAAGTTAATCAAACTGACAACGAAATACAGATTAATCCCTTTATCTAGCCATTATATTTAATATCTGATCAAAAGTAGTTAAAGTGATAATGAGAATGTATTAATAATTTTATCTAGGCATTATATATAATATCTGACCAAAGGTAGTTAAAGTGACAATGAGGCTGTATTAATAACTTTATTTAGCCATTATACATAATATCTGATCAGAGTTAGTCAAAGTGATAATGAGACTGTATTAATAACTTAATCTTATTATTATGTATAGGCCTATCGATTTGTCTAAGGCTAAGGTAATTATTCTCTTAAAAAAAACAGCACATTGACCAATTCATACTAGCTATTACTCACAATGTATGTCCAGGCTAAGTGTTACATTTTTAAGAGAATTACAAATTAAGGCAAATTTTACTAGCTGTTATGAAAAATGGCTGGACAAATTGTCTAATCAAACAATTTCACTAGCTAATGTGTGTCTAGCAAATATAGATAATTACTGGTAAACTACTACGTCCGTAACTTGTATAAAAACCAGGTGGATGAACATATGACTAGCAAAAAACAGCATTCAAAACAATTAATTAGGTCCTTAATAAATATCACAGAAAGTAATCTTATCAGATTTTGTTCAATAGAAACGTTTCGTATTTAGAGAAAGTCCAACCTGCAGACAAAACAAATGATTGTCGCTCGAAGTAGCCTACATATTAAACTTGTTGATTATAGGAAATAGAACAGTGCACATCGTATTATGTGGAGGGTTTTTATTTATTACGTTTCTTTCTCGCAAGTCATTATTTGAAAGAAAATGTATTTATAGAAATAATAAGACTTTGATGGAACTAAAAACTATTGTTACACTTTATAATATAAAATGATGAATTTTAATTTCATATTATACTAGCTGACCCGGCAATGCTTCGCTATTGCATAATATTTTTTTTTTTTAAATAAATGCGACAAATGATCGCGATTTAGTAACTTTGACCCCCCCCCCCAAAATTTCGAATTTTTTAAAACCCGTTCTTAGCGAGCGACTATGGAACTAGAGGAAGCTACATACCAAATTTCATTCCAATCTGTTTGGTAATTTTGGAGAAATCGTGATTTAGTAATTTTTACCCAGCAAATCCCCCTAAAATTTCGATTTTTTTAAAACCCTTATTTAGTGAACACTTATGGCCCTAGAGGAAGCTACATACCAAATTTCATTCCAATCCGTTCCGTAGTTTTGAAGAAATCGTGATTTAATAAATTTGATCCCCCCAAACCCCCCTAAAATTTCGATTTTTTTCAAACACTTTCTTAGTAAGTAGACCTACCTATGGCCCTAGAGGAAGCTACATACCAAATTTCATTTCAATACGTTTGGCAGTTTTGAAGAAATCGTTTAATAACTTTGATCACCCCAAACCCCCATAAAATTTCGATTTTTTTTCAAACCCTTTCTTAGTGAGCACTTATGGCCCTAGAGGAAGCTTCATACCAAATTTCATTTCAATCCGTTCGGTAGGTTTTGAGAAATCGAGATGAGTGTGTCAGTGAGTAAGTGAGTGAGTGGTATTCCGTTTTTATATAATAGATTAATTATATTACAGTATATAGTTTTTATTGGACAAAGAATACTGTGTCATATATCTCCTACTTGTTTGAATGTACAATAACACCAGTTGGTCGCCTTTATAATACATCTTTTACTTTGCGACCAAAATCGAAGTCTTACTTAACTAATAACTTAAAAAGATTGAAAGATTTACAGTCATCTTACAAAGATTAATTTTACACCCTTGACTTTGTTTTACCAATTTTAAATTGCTTTAAAATCCTTGAATTGTTATTTTACTACCGTAACTTTTAGGGTCTTGCACACTGGGCTTTAAATTGAAATTTATAATACCAATTACTTAATTGTGAAATTGAATTGTTAAACTGTTTTGCAGGCAGTCAACTCCCGATTATCCGGGATAATTACCGGCAAGACCATCACGGATAATGTGAAATCCCGGTTAAAGCAATTCGTTATAGTATAGGGTCCAAATGCAAGGTATTATGCAAGAATTATAAACATAATGGTTATACTGTACCTTTAATCACTCCTAAAACATAAAATACTACAAACAGAATTATTTAGATTGAAATAGCTCTACAGCAATATATTATTTACAATTTCAAACACGGTTAAAATAGTTCAGAATGTTCAACAACGATTAAGTCCGTCAGAGTTTTTCGCGTTTGCTTCCTTTTTCAAAATTGTGGATCTTATTTTTCGTAACACAAGCTTGTCACATAATATTGCATCACCTTGACCGTCTAAATAGTCAAGAAAGCCTTCGACGTAACTCAGAACTGTGCCGTGTGTCACTTTCGGCTAGAGATGTTACGTCAATAACATAACTGCTACTCTATTCTCGAACACTAACAAAACGTGGTGAATGCTACTCGTGATTGCAGTAGCATCAGTTTCGTGTTAGTCGCTATTTCTTTGCTACAAGCCCGCCCGCCCTCCTGTCACCCGCATTTTTCACTTCTCGCCCAACCACCTCACTCGTCTCGTCTCTCGTCCCGGTTAACGATTCTGGTTGAGCCGCAACCCGTATAAACCGATCCCGTTTAATCGGGAATTGTATAATAACTTAAAACGGATGCAAAATGTTTCATGCAAATGTTTCGTATTAACGGTGTAAAAGTTACGGTGTAACTGAAGTTTTGTTAATTTGTCAGTTTTCTTTAATCAAGCCGTAGCCTAGTGGATAACGTTGCGTCTTCCTGATCAGAAGATGCTGGGTTCGAATCTAGGCTAGGGAGACCAGATATCTAATCATATTTGTGGTTTGAGGGTAGGAGGGCGGAAGTAAAGCAAACGGTTGGCTCGCTTCCAAGCTGACGGGATATGACTAGATATCTGGTCTCCGGGTGGGGCTGTTTTGCATAATTTTACTAAGGTATTTATATATATATATGTATGTATATATTTACTAAAAAAAACAGTAAAAAAAATATAAAAATGTTTTTTACCGTAGTTAATCACAAAAATAAAGAAATATATAGTTTTTTTTTTAAATTGTATCACTTCTTGGTCCTCAAAGGGTTAAAACTTTTTAAGCTAAAGCCGCAACCAAAAAAGACATAAACATATACGGAAGGGACTTCAAAGTTCAATCACACTGGCACATTATTACGAAAGTTAAACTCACTTCTTGGCGATTGTGAAGGTGGTGGTCATTTCCCTGGAGTATACAAGATGATTTGCAACTATATGGAAATGTCTAGGTAGCTCATTCTATAGCTAAAAATAAGAAATAATGTTTATATAAACACAGGCCCGAAAACGATTCGTTTCGCAGATATCCGCAATTTTTTTTTTTTTAAATAACTCATATCTAGAGAAATGTTCGATTGATTGAGTTTAAACTTGGCATGAAGTGTAACCTAACAAATTATCTATCTAAAAAAACATTTATTGATTCATAAAAATATCCGCAATTTTTCAGATATCCAGATATCCGCCATTTGGTTTTATTTACAAAATAATTCTTATCTAGAGAAATGTTTGTATGATCGAGTTCAAACTTGGAATGAATTTTACCCTAACAATGACCTATAACAAGAAAAATATGCAATTATATCAAATCATGCGTTTCAAAATTGCGGCGGTTTGAAAGTTTCAAACCTAACATACTCAAAAATCGTACATTTTAATAAAAATTGTCAAGATACCTTTTTTGTAGCCCTTCTGATTCCCAATCGGATGGTGTAACTGTCAAAACAATCGGAAGAAGGATAATAGATAAGTTAATAATAACAACAGCATAATAGGTAACATTATATGTACATACAATGCTGTTGTGTTTACAGTATTGTTGGAGGATAGAGGGTTGAACAAAACAAATAATTACCCATAAATTAACTATTAACATTCATCCGATTGTTTTTAAAAGTACACCATTAAATAGGGAAGGGCTACAAAAAAGATGAATTGACAGTTTTGATTAAAATGTACTGTTTTTAGTAATTTAGGTTTAAATTGTCAAACAGCCGCCATTTTTAAACGCATGGTTGATATAATCGCATATTTTTCTTTGGATAGATCATTGTTGGGGTAAAATTCATGCCAAGTTTTAATTTATTTTAAGTACAGTTCTTTAAAGCCTTCATTATTATTTTTTTTATTGACAATAATTTAGTAAATCTTTATGTATATCTTGTGTTGCATAACAGGACTAATTTTTGGACGTACCTTACCATAAATGATTTTAGAGGGCTTAGGGGCTAAAGCGGGATTATAAATTTGAAATATAAAATTAGGTCATGTAATACACCTTTGTAAAGCTTATTAAAAGAGAAACAGGCTGGCGCAAACTATTTATTTCAAAACAGGTTAATAATAATTTGTTTATTAGAAATAAGTAGGTTTTTGAGTTTACTAATAAAGACAAATAATATTTCGTCACTGTTTTTATATCTAGATTCAAAAAATTAGATTCTGAAAATCTTTAGACAGGAGAGCATTTTACATTTTAAAGCAGATGATGTTAAACTTTGATATTATCCGCAAACAAGGTTATAAAGTCAACTCATCGCTACTCAAACAATATATTATATTAATTTCATGAACAGTAGACCCAATAACAATGACAAGTTTGCAAATAGTGAAGTATAACATGGTGTCCTGTGACGACTGCAATAAGATACATAGAGGCCGGTCGGTTCTGTGGCAGGAAGGAACAAGTTCAGTTTTTAGTTTTAGATATAAAGATAAATATCAATTAAAGACCTAAGTCCGGGCTATCTAGCTATGCTATTGTTGTTGTAAATGTGTCATGTTTGGTTTTTCTATGATCCGTATTGAATAAGTAATTTATATGTGTTGTGTGTGCTTCAAATTGATTGTAAAGCACACATCAGCTTTGTTTGGGCCTTTTAGCAAGCATGTTAGTCTACTAGACAAATAAATAAAAGTAGAGGCCAAACTGGATTATTATTGTTTGGTAACAATTAATTTAAAATGTTATTAAATTAATTAATTGTAATAACAATAATTACAATTGAGATGGTTAGGTGTGTATCTATATAAGGAAATTGACACTCGTCAACGTAAACACCAATTAACAATGAGACTAGTTTGAACATGGTTGTTAAATAAGCGAAAAATAAATAACTGTAAAGTAAATAATTTTGAACACGAAAAAATGTGGAACGTTCTACAGCTAGCACAGTCGTCTTGTTCAGACACCGTTCTAGCCTTGTCTGTACCGCTCCTCTTGAGTGCGCATGTACACTGCAAAGCAGGACAAGTGTCTCTTTTTTTTTTTTTTTTTTTTTTTTTTTTGGTTTAACGTCCTGCTGTTTTGCACTTAAGGCTAATGAAGACGGGACCTATAGTTTTACGTGGAATCCGAACCACGACAAGTGTTCCTAACAATAAACTTGTATATATACTTTAAATTACATTCTCTGGGTATCTATTTTTTGTTCATTGTAACTTAGGACGTTTCAATTGCACCCTTAACCAATATAGATATAACTTAGTTCAAAATGTCAGAAATTGTTTCCTTTATCTAAATCCTCAAAATTAAAAAATGCAACTTTATAACGTCGGTCACTAATGATGCATTGAATATGACAAACTCTCGCTTATTTTAGAAAAATGTATTATATATTTATTGTAACAAAATTTAAATAATTTGTTGCTAGGTAACATGTGCAATTTTCATTTTTGTTTGAACAAGTTCCACTAGTGACTAACAGATAGCGTTATAGAGTCATGGTTACACTGTATTTGACAGCCAAGGCTGGTCTCTTTTATTTGATTGTAACAAGTTTGTAGTCACGTTTCTATTTCTAGTGTCATGTACCTCTACAAGATATGTTATTAATTTATAATTAAAAGCAAATAAACTACTGAGGAGCAAGGAAATACTCAGGCTAATAAATACTCTGACTTGTTTCCAAAAATTATATCATACATTTTTATTTTTTTTTGAAAAACACTTTTAAAAACATTATTTGTATAATCTATAATTTTTACACTATAGTAATGTTAAGATATGGCCTTGATTTTGCATGTGTTTGAAGAAAACAGTATAAAGTATGAATATACATTTAAAGAAAAAATGTACATTTTGTAATATACACAATGATGATGATAGGTAAGAACGTTTTTTGGTTTATACAAATCTTAAGTACCGACAGGTAAAAGAATTGAAAAAATTAGGAAATAATACGTTATAACAACAAGTAGGCTATATTTTTATATTATTTTTTATTTATTTTTAATACTAAATTTTTGTTTATCAAAGTGTAGAAAAATTAAGAATGCAATTATGAATAAATTTCTTTATATTTCCCAAATCTTTATTTTTAAAATAAAATACCTAGAGGACTATTAAAAAAAACTTCAGTTCGAATATTTAGCTACGTAGATTTCGAATACAAATTTCGTATAATATTTAGAATTCTTTTCAATAACTACGAACGGAATTGATTCTGTTCATACTAAGTGAGTTATGAATTTGTATTTTAGTCAATATGTTTTTCCACACCTTGAGCTAATGGTTGGCCTTATCACACAAAAGGTGTTGTTACTACTGTACTCTTAAAAGATACAGTAGTATATTTTATGAATTTTATGTTAATTTTAAAGACAGTTATATAACATTTTAAGTAATGAATTTACATAAATTTCAGGTATCAATCCATTTTCAAATAATCTATAGCCTATGTGTAATAATCTATTTAAACAGCATTGTAAAGTGAACTTCTTTAAGTATTTTATTGTATTAATGAATTGTATTTTATGACTATTCGTCTATAATTCGATTATCAAACGGATAAAAAAAATCATCAAACAAGTCTATCATCTATGAGTGTTTTTTTTTTAGAACCATCATGTTTTTGTCAACGAACAGTTTGGTTTTCGACCTGGTAAAAATGCCAGCCAAGCTATTTGCGATTTTATACCAAGAGGTGTCAAAGGGATTAAATTCATCGCTGAGTACTGCTCGGCTCTTCCGAAATCTTTATTGGCTGTATGTTAAGGCCATTGACTGTATGAATGTTCTTTTGTTAAAACTTAAGTATCATAACTTTGATGAAATACAAATTTGATGTATTAAGGGTCTTCTATACCTTGCGTAAAACAGCAAAAATATGCACTTCGTACTATCGTGTTTCGGACACCGTTTTTCAACCTAAAAAGTTGTGAAACATCTTAAATTGTTCTTAAAGGCTTTGTGCTTTTGTCTTATATCTCATAATTGAAAGAAATCGACGGCAACTCATTTTAATCAACAGTTTAACTGAGTAAAAATCGATTACTTTTAAAGTTTTTTTTGGGAGTTTTAAGCAATAATTTCCATATTTTAAGTTAACACTTTAAAAATATAAAACCTTCTTTATAACTTGTAGTTTCCCAGATTATTAATTTATAAATAGAATCCGAAAAATGTTATTACGGATGCATTTTTCAACGATTTTGCGGCTTTAGCCAGACCTTTCGTATTGAAATCATACGGCACAGTCGGGAGTTTTCTTCAAGGTAAAGAAGAGCCTTAATATATATTTATAAGACCGATAACAAAGAAAAATCATTTATGATAATAATTTAATATTTCAAACTAGCTGGAAGAGAGTGAAATGTGGTGTTTTTCATTGATCAATGTTGTTTCCTTTATTTTTTTAATTTATATTAACGATTTGCCTCCAAATATTAGCAGTAAATCTATCCTTTAAGTCGACGGCACCAAGGCAGCTCAAAAGCTGAGACAAATAACTTTAATAAACTTGTTCAACTTTCTCATTAGTTGTTTATAAATGGACTGAAATTTAACAAGGAAAACCCCCACATTACACATTACTAAGAATTTCAATAGGTAGGAATCTCTCTTGGAGGCCATCCATGCAGAAATTTCCAAATCAACTTCACGCCTTCGTTATCAAATGCTTAGCTATTATCAGAGATGTTGTCAGTCTTTAAACAATGAATCTCATTTATTATGCTTTAATTTTCTCTAAAACTCATTTTGGTATAGATACATTGCAAATATATTTAAAGTAGACCTACAGAAAATATTTATTTGGTTTTGACCTTTAGTAAATTTCATAGTTTTTGTAAGAACGCATTCATTGCTTTAAAATTGATGACTGTCCCAAGCCTTTCCATAAATAAGTGTCTGTTATTAATAAAAAACCCCAAATAGAATATTTCCTTAAAAAGCAGAGCTTCAATTTACATTCAACCTGAAATAAAGAAGTCTTAAGATATTTAAATTATCCAAATCATCGCTTTCTATCTTTTAAAAAAACACCATATACATATGTATTGAATAATTTGATCTAACAGTTGTTTTATTAAAAAATACACTGCCTACAGATGTAAAAAATATATGAAACAGAATTGACAACACTTATTAAAATGTATTTAACACAAAAAAAGGTATTACTTAGTTTAAGAATATCTGGATGACAATTTGTGGCTCCTAGGAGTTTTAGTAAACCAATGTGATCTTGTCGAAAAAATTTAAATAATTATTTTTTGTAACTTAGTTTACATTATAATATATGTCTGTTATAGGTTATAATGAATATGAATTATTGTATTTTTCGCTTGTAAATTTTTTATTAATGTAAAAAGTAACGAAAATAATTTGTGATTACTATATGATGATGTAATTGAGATTTGTTAATTTGATTTTTCTTCTGTTTTTCACCAGCTACCAACTGGTCTTAAAAAGAAATTATGTGAAATAAATGGTTACCATTTCTTTTTAAATATAAAGAATAGTCAGACAAATTGTTGGCTGTAAAACAACTATAAAAAGTTCTCCTCAGAGTGGTATGTATTACATTTAGTTTACAACAGACATCTTTCTGTACAAATTATAAAATAATTGGAATATTTTTTGTATGTTGAATGATTCATCTTGTTAGAGCCATCTTAGCACAAGAAATAATATATTATAAAAAACTTTTTTATAGGCTACACCTACTTTATTTATGAACAATCCCTTGCTATTCCTGTTCTTCTTTTGTTTAATGTTTTTATGGCTTTGATGACCATGTCAAATCGGTATCCTTTCTTTGTGCTGTGTTGTGGTGTAGTTGACAATTCGAAAGCAGGAAGAGCAAGAGATTGCACCGTGATCAGAAAATAAAGTGGGTATAGCCTATAAAACAGTTTTTTTGTAAAATAAATAACACTCCTAATATCACAACCTCCTTCACAAAAAAACTTTATCAGTTTTAAATGTACCGTCATCTCTTTTTTGGTTATTTGATATCTTGGAAATATACGGCAAATAATTAAATAGCTTTTTAGCTTTTGTTTCTATTAACCGGAATTGTCTTACGAATCAAAACTAAAACTTATTTTGATTATCTGTACATATTTTTTTAAATAAAATGACCGAAATCTTGACACTCCTATTTTAACATTTTATTAGCTACAATTTTACTGTAGTTTTTTTAATTGTAATAAAAATAAACATCATGTGGCTATCAGAAAGAGAAAAGCAAAATTCAGAATATATTTATAAAAATATACAAAAGAACGGGCACCAAATGAATTTGATTTGTAATAGAATGTAATAGGCTATATTATATGATCTATCATATGTTTCAAAAGCATTATATTGAGATTTACTTTAGTACAGCGTAACAAAGTATAATGTTAGATACAAAAAATAAATCCAAAACTAATTTAAGTTTCGGAACATAGTTGCTGGTAAAGATTGTGCTGGGAATACCTTTACATTGAGCTGGGGAGTTTAACTTCTCTTTTTGGAATTTCAATATTCCTGAGAGAAACGGAAATGGCTTATCTCTCTTTATAGAAATGTAACACTATTGCAAGTGAAATTTAATGTAGTGTCGATTTAATGCGTAACGCAGTTGCAAGAACAGTCCTTTTTAGTAGCTAATATTTGAGAGGGTAGGTGGTTTGCGTTACATTTAATTTTAAAATGTTCGATTTCGAATAATATCAAGGTTGTGGAAAGCTTTTTAACGTAATTTATTTTTAAACATTACTTTATGTGCTTAGTTATTTAATTTAAAAAAAATTTTATTTTAGAATTAAATGATAGAAGTTGGTATTATTATTAAAAGCTAAACTATTTAATTTTGATATATACTATATTACATGCACATACGGGCGTATTCACTTTAAGTAAAGTTCTTTAAAGCCTTCATTATTTTTTTTATTGACAATAATTTCATAAAACTTTGTGTATATCTTGTGTTGCATAACAGGACTAATTTTTGGACATACCTTACCATCAA
Source organism: Philaenus spumarius (assembly GCA_018207615.1). Taxonomy (NCBI): domain Eukaryota; kingdom Metazoa; phylum Arthropoda; class Insecta; order Hemiptera; family Aphrophoridae; genus Philaenus; species Philaenus spumarius. The sequence continues at coordinate 67,639 of JAGFPH010004202.1, forward strand.
TGATTTTAGAGGGCTTAGGGGCTGAAGGGGGATTATAAATTTCAAGTATAAAATTAGGTCATGTAATACACCTTTGTAAAGCGTATTAATAGAGAAACAAGATGGCACAAACTAGAGCTTAGTTTCAAAGTGTGGGCAATCAAAGTTCTAGAAATTTTTTTTTTTTTATTACATCATCAAAACAGGTTATTAATAATTTGTTTATTAGAAATAAGTAGGTTTCTGACACGATTGATAGTGATGACCGAAGGTAATTGGTAGAATTCCATAATAATTAAAAGACAAACACAATTTTTTGTAATTTCTACAAGTTTTTATTGTTAAATCTTGCCTAGAAGTTGGGCAAGATTCAACAATAAAAACTTGTAAAAATTACAAAAAACGTGTTTGTCTTTTAATTAGTAGGTTTTTGAGTTTACTAATAAAGAAAAATAATATTTCGTCAATGTTTTCATATCTAGATTAAAAAAATTAAATACAATCTGATAATCTTAAGACAGGATAGCATTTTACATTTAAAGCAGATGATGTTAAACTTTTATATCCGCAAACAAGGTTATAAAGTCAACTCATCGCTACTCAAACAATATATTATATTAATTTCATGAACAGTAGACCCAATAACAATGACAAGTTTGCAAATAGTGAAGTATAACATGGTGTCCTGTGACGACTGCAATAAGATACATAGAGGCCGGTCGGTTCTGTGGCAGGAAGGAACAAGTTCAGTTATTAGTTTTAGATATAAAGATCAATATCAATTAAAGACCCAAGTCCGGTCTATCTAGGTATTTGTTGTAGTAAATGTGTCATGTTTGTTTTTTTCTATGATCCGTATTGAATAAGTAATTTATATGTGTTGTGTGTGTGCTTCAAATTGATTGTAAAGTATAGTATTTTTTTGAACGGCCACATGAGCTTTGTTGGTGCCTTGTAGCAAGCTTGTTAGTCTAGTAGACAAATAAATAAATGTAGAGGCCAAACTGCATTCTGGTTGTAATAAAGTTTCAAAGAGCATTTTCTCAAACGTAAATAACAAAGTAAATACACAGAAATCACACTATTTATAGAACCTATAATTAATCAAAAGCATATCTACAGACATCGAGACTAATTTACAAATATTAATCAACGAAACGAAAGGATTTCCTTGAATATATTGGAAGAAATTCAGATATGACATAAGCGATTACCCGATGGGCAGACTGTAAAAATTCTACTATTATACTCTATATGAACTGATCACTGCTACTTCCACCATTTTTCTACCGGTCTTAGGATAGGGCTAACGTAAAATGTGGTCACATATGCTTTTATTTTCATTTTATGCAGTATATTTATGATATAGTATTATTTATTATGTAGTATTATTGTTCATTCTTTTTCAATTATTATACTCGTATTTTCAGTTAAGTGTTCTGCGTTAGTACTTAACCTGAAGAAGTCGACTATAGTCAGTAAAACTTCTCTATAACTACGTCAGCAATAACTACGGCACTGTCTATAAGTGGAAAGGTTTCATGTGAGCCGTGGAGTTTGGGTGTGCAGTGGGTCTAAGCGTCAGTAAGGTGGTGGGGGAAGCGGCCGTCTCTATCTGTTTCGTGTATTGTTAGGCTCCTGTTTCCCCTACAACGTCTCTGTCAGTCCCCACGCGGCCTCAAACTACAACCTCCCCTCACGCGCTGGTGACAGCTCACATGAAACCTGACGCGTTATAAGATACAAGTCTTACTAATACATTTGTATTTGCCAATACAGAGTGAGTGTATTTTGGTTTTAATGGTACTTATGCAATATTGCTTCATTAAAATATGGCACTATACAAGGGCGAACAACATTCATGATCAGTGTTTAAGTACGTTGGCTATTTAGTAAATTAGTTTGTAGTACAACTTTTCATTGGAATTAGTTCATAAATATGAGTTTTTTCCCACAGCTTCTTTGGTCATAAACATTGTAGAAAAAAAGTGCACACATTTTCTCCTTCCGGATAAGGTTTAAGGGTACAAAAAAAGTTTTTTTTCAAAAGGTGGACTTTTTAAACACACTTTAAATTAGTTAAGTTATAGTTAACTGGAAACACATTTCCATTCCGTGTTTTTCCTTCGAAAACGGGTGTTTTAAGCATTTATTCCCATTTATGGTCGGCCAAATGACACGCAGGAGGTGCTAAAGGTGTCAAATATAGTTGACGCCAAAACACAACAACTTAGTCTGGCAACCAACAATATAATCAGCTGTCCTAAAAACCAACCACATCAGTTTTAATTGCGGTACAGTTTATTATACAAATTGCATGTAAGATTTGTTTTGTATTCCAATTTTTCTTAGAAGGCTGGAAAACAACCGGTCCCATCATTCGTCTTATACTACAAATTTGATTCAAACTCTTATATAAGTAGAACTAGGGGACTCCGCCCCTGCCCGGTTCGTTGACGAACCCCCGATGCGACTCGTGGTTTTGTCTCTCGCTCCTCATCTACACTCGTGACACTGCTAGTGTAAACAGATTATTGTATACTCTGCCAAAGGCACTTGGATCGGGGTAGGTTAATGGTGACCTGAATCCTGACGCATGCGTAAGCCACAGTTTTTGCGTGAATGACAGGACGTTCTTGTTATAGTAGAGAAATAAGAAGCTCTTCTGTCTACGGAGTATTTTATGTATTATAAACAAACTGCTACATCTTAGCAAGATATTACACTCAGCAGAAGACGACACACTTCACTTAATGTCTACAATACATCATTGTGATTTCGCAAAGAAAAGAAAATACAGAGAGCAAAACACATTTACTCGATGTTACTTTATGTGCAGAATAGTATTAAATCATTTATATCTACGTCTTCCAAATAATGTCTAAAAATATATAACCAAAAACTACGTTTAGTGTCACATTCACTGACTATAAATGATAACTTATACATAAATTTTATTAGAAAACAAATTTTATCCTAAGGTTTTATAAATTTATTATTTTAATAACTCACTTAAATTTAACTGATCCTTCTTCGAATTAAGTTGAAATTAGTTCGACGTGTTTTTATTTGTTTAATATAAGTAATTCATATTAATGTAGAGTATAACATTTTCTGGAATTCAACGATCGAAGCCGATTAACCTAATCACCCGTTATATACATATTTCAATATATCTGCTTGCTGTTGTAATGCGTAACAGAAAAAAAGGGAAACATACGATTTATTATTTATTAACACAGTCATGTACCAAACGCCATAATTAATATAAAGCTGTCACAACATTATGTTCTACATAGATTTTTAACAAATAAAAAAAAAAAATAAATAAAAAACAAGTAAAATTAATTTTGTTGCGTTCTTGATCTTAATACTAGATGCTTAGTAAATATCGTGGTTTTAAGGCTTTGTAGAATGTATTAAATGTAACTTACAATTAATTATAAATAATACATAAACTGAAAGAGCAATAGTTTTCCTACAAATATTAGTAGAGTCGGCGGCAGTATAGCGTAAAATGGAGTGGGGGAAGGTCATTGACCCTGGAGCCACGCCCCCTTTTTTTGGGTCCTAACCTAAGCCATTTTTTGGGAATTTTGGATTTTGGGGTTTTTTTTTGGGGGGTCCTAACCTAACATTTTTGGATTTTGGGTTTTTTTTGGGGGTCCTAACATTTTTGGAATTTTTGGATTTTTGAAGATTTTTGATTTTTTTAAATTTTGGAGATTTTGGATTTTTAAAGATTTTGGGGAATTTTGAGCCGCCATCTTTTTTTTTTGGCAGCCATCTTGTTTTGTAATAATTAATATTTAATTTAATTTAATTTTTTGCTTTGAAAAAAGTTTGGGTGTCGCCGAGAGTCGAACCGGGTATCACCATGACCCGAGTCCGCAGCGCTAGCGGTTAAGCTAGGCCGACTCTGTTGAGAATTTACTGTTTTGTGAAGTATATAAGTTTACCATCCGTCAGCAACCTTGCATCAGGTGCACGGTGTTATAGTGTCGTCGGGATATAGTATAAATTGTATTATAACAACCCAAACATTACCGATCGTTCCCGAATCCGACCGAAGGTCACTTAGAGAAATTATTAGCTTTAAATTGTTATAGTGTTGTCGGGATATAGTATAAATTGCATTATATAATCCCTAACACTCCCGATCGTCCCCGAATCGGACTTAGAGAAATTATTAGTTTTAAATTTGTATAGTACCCTTGTAATATAGTATAAAGTGCATTATATAAACCCGAACACTACCGAATGCCCCCGAGTAAACCCGAATCGGACTTGCAAACCGTAATTAACCGAACGTAAGGCTCTGCCGCAACCCCCGAAATTCGTACTTAGGCGAAATAAAGCTTAGACTAACCATAGGCGTTGCCGCACCCCCTTGTAATATATTTCTACCGGTCTTAGCCGAATCAAAACGACAGACTTGACCGAGCTTAGGCTTCGCTGTACCCCCGAATTATTTTTATGAATGTGTTATAACGTATGGAAAACCGAGATAACCCGAACGTAAGGTTCTGTCCGAGTTCAACCGAAGGGCACTTAGCCGAAATAAAATTTTGGCCAACCTTAGGCTCTGCCGCATCCTTGCAAACCACACTTAGGCTAACCATAGGCGCTCCCGCACCCCGTGCGTATGATATACACTGTTTCTAGCAGTCTTACCCGAACCAAAACGCCGGACTTGACCGAACTTAGGCTTCGTTGTCCCCCGGAATTATTTTTATAAAATGTGTTATATTGTACGGAAAACCGAGCTAACCCAAACGTAAGGCTCAGCCCGAGTCCAATCCGAACTTAGTAAAAATTAAAATTTTGGCTAACATTAGGCTCGGCCGTAACCCATGCGTATGATATACGTAACTACATAACCGACCAAAATATAACGTAATGTTTTAAAAAGTCAAACCGTAACTAACCGAAATAAAACTTTAGCTAACCTAATCTTAGGCTCTGCCGCACCCTTGTGTATAATATACGTAATTTTTAACCAAACGTAACCGAATCCGCCTGTATTACTTAACGTTAAAACTTTCTCTATCTAAAATTTGTTTCAATATAAAGTCTCCATATGTTTGTCGGTAGACACGGTAGCTTAGTAAAACAATCACGGCTTTAGCTTTTACATTAAAATTATTAATAATTACTCTATGTTGTGTACCGTTTATTCGATTAGTTATTAATAACATGTTTTATAAAGCTTTTCTTTTTACTCGATACTTTAACACTTCTACGACCTTAGACTATGCCGCACCCTTGATTTACATCAAAACTTTCAATAATAATTTTCTTTTCTAAATCATTTACTAGCACGATTATACTTAACGACTTTCCCCGAATTTTGTTGAACCAGCACTCTGGACTTGCTAACTGACTAACATTTCTGTACATTGTTATAAAATCGACACCCCAGCTATATGCTGACCAGACATTCCAATAGTTAGCAAATGTAATGTAAATCTTTTACAAATTTGGTGGCCCCGACCTATCCGATCTTTTCCGAACTAAAAACTTAGGCTTCGCTGTACTCTTGACTGTACAAACCCCGCATAGATTGTACTTTGAGGTTATGTTACAACTTCAATTATTATTATAATTACTTGCCCGAACGTAAGGCTCTCCCGAGTCCAGCCGAACAACACTTAGTCGAACTAAAAATTTGGCTTACCTAACCTTAGGCACTGCCGCAACCCATGCGTATGATATACGTTATTACATAATCAACCAAAATATAACGTAGTGTTTCCTAAATTTCTAAAAAATAATACTTAAACAATTTAAGAAATAATTATTAACACTTTATTTAAATTACTTATTTATATTTAATGAAGTCACTACATATAACATAACATAACGAATAAGTACACAAATCACATAATTTCCAATAGTCTTTCAGCATCATATTCTTCTTGTTCCGCATTTTCGTCATCGCTCCGTCCGTACAGTTCCCCTAGTCCTCCTGATGCGTATCCATCATCATCGCTGTAGTCGGTCCTTACTTGTTCGTCCCCATGTAGAAGTATTCTTATTAAATGCCCGTGACGAACGGAACTTAAAGCTGTTACTCTCTCTATACCTCCATCATAATTTGTTGCAATATATAACTGCCATTCGTTTTCCCGACGATATGGAAACTTCATTACAATTTCCAACTTCACTCTTACATCAAAACTTCCGATACTGATTTTATGTTTTACATTGTTTATTAGCACGATTATACTTAAAACTGTTCCTCGAATTTTGTAGTTTAAAACTTCTAACTCATTCACTGCGTAGCCTAAATCTCCTAAAATGAACTCCCCTAAAACATGTCGCTTAAGTAAAATATCTTTTATCCTTAAAGACACAACAAAGACGTGAACGAGCATTCTGAACTTTAACTGACCAACATTTCTTTACATTATTTTAAAATCGACACTCCATCTAGATGCTGACTAGACAATCCAATAATTAGCAATTGTAAATCTTTACACAAATTTGGTGACCCTGCCGGTGGGAGGGGAGCCGCCATCTTATACGCCATTTTTTCCGCCATCTTGTCGCTGCCATCCGTCACGAATCAGCAGAAATTTATGTTAGCATGTGTAACAATGCCGAGTCGGCAGAATTGCATCCGTTGTACTGTCAAATGAATTCGCTGAGTCTCTACTAGAAAGCGCTACCGGCGGATGGGGTGATAGTTCGAAGATTCTCTACCAGAAAGCGCTACCGTTGAAACCTTGTAAATATAAATTACATTTAATTTCTTCTTTTTTTTACAAAGTTTTTTTTATTTCCCCCTAATAATCTCACTTCTATATATCACATGGGTTATTTTTTATATTACTGTGATATTACCTAATTGTGCTTACAAGTGCAACTTAACTGTTTCAAAATTTTTGGGGTTTGAATAGCAAATATATTGACTCATTTCATTTTTTTC